>AYEL01084572.1:0-49395 GCA_000484575.1 Olivierus martensii
ATATATAAGTTTTATTTTTATTTTTATTAAGTTAAATGTAAAATATTTGATGAAACTTAGAAATATTTTCGAAATATTGATTCACTTTTTTGGTTTAAATCCGTAACTGACAGCGATGGACAAAATGACATCTAAAATTGACTAGATCATCACGAAATTTTAATCTCGACTCTTCTAATGATTTAAAGGACGTGCTTCGCCATATTAATCAAAGTTTTAAAGTGAATCCAAACTTTTATAAAAATCTGCGCTTCTGAAATTTCTCTGTGTCTTTCCGACGTTTTGATTCATTTTTGGAACTAAATCCTTTCGAATTTTCCAATATAATTTTGTTCTCCCCGATGTCAATCCCGGATTTAATGCGTATCGTTTAGAAACATCGTACAGATTTGCCATCCCTTTTTTTTCTATTATTATTTTTTCGTTCATTTGCTTTGCTATCGATTAAAGTTGAAAAATTCCTCTTTAATTCTTTAATTTTTTTAAATTTATCATCGGTTAAATTTTATTACATTTAATAGCGAGCGTGATAATTTCATCTTCCAAAGAATGCTCTTTTAAACCATTATATGACATCACCACTTGACATTATTGAAACATGAATTAATGTTTCATATCTCCCCGCTGCGTTAATACCCGTTTTAATTGTTTATGGGTCATGTTACGGTGTTTGAATATATCGTTAAATATATCTTAAAATCTTTAATTCTATCACAGTTTACCGATGGTACGTATAGAATGTCTAGAATGAATTATTTTATTTCCCCAGATTCCGTCTTTCTGATTCAAAGACATCCTCCGGAGTGCAATCTGAACTTACAGTAATGTCTGTTGGTCGAGCAGATTCCGCTCTTTATACTTGTATAGCCTCCAATGATTATGGTCAAGATGACACTAACATTCAGTTAATCGTCCAAGGTAAGAATTATTACTGAAGTAACAGGTATGAACATCATATTTACTTTTTGTATAACTTTTTTTTTGTTGTTTTCGGCAGAAATACCCGATCCACCCCGCGATATTCAAGTGGAAATAGGAACATCATATTTACTTTTTGTATAACTTTTTTTTTTGTTGTTTTCGGCAGAAATACCCGATCCACCCCGCGATATTCAAGTGGAAATGACTAATAGTCGAGACGTAAAAATTTCCTGGGAACCACCGTTTAGTGGTAACAGTTTAATAACCCAGTACATTATCCATCTTCGAGAAAATGGTAATTGATGGTAGTTCTTTAATTAAACAAACGAATTTTCTAGAACCCATTCGCGCAACCGATTTCCTAATTAATTCTCAATGAATGTTAAGAGTTAATTGAAACTTTTTAATTTGACGACAAGCCGAGAGAAATCTGCATAAAATATATTTATTTACAGCGAGTCATGCTGAGAATTGGTTAAACGAAACAGTCGCCGGTACCGAAACTACTACAGTATTAAGTAATTTGCACCCGGCTACCGTTTATGAGCTATATCTGGTGGCAGAGAACGCCATAGGAAGGAGTGGTTTGGGGCAAAAAGTCATCTTCCAGACAGAAGAAGAAAGTAAATTTCACTTTTATAATACCTAAGAGAATAAAAATTAACATTCATTAATATTTTAGACATCTCAACAATATTTTTTTTTATAATTTATAGAAATTTTCGTGTAATTTTTCTTAGAAAACTTTTCTTTGATTTTTTTTTCCGAAAGATTGATAAATTTTTCAAGAATCTTTTTACTGATATTTGTTCAAAAAATATTATAATTTATAGAAATTTTCGTGTAGTTTTTCTTAGAAAACTTTTCTTTGATTTCTTTTCCGAAAGATTGATAAATTTTTCAAGAATCTTTTTACTGATATTTGTTCAAAAAATAAAAAATAAATTTTTCTTTTTTCGTTATTTTAAATTAAATATTTCGAAATAATTTTTTTTTTAAGTTGGTAGATGGATTTTGAAGGAAATGTTTCGTTTACGTTTACCATTGTTTTAGTTTTCAATCGAGTTAAAATTTAAGCATATCAGTATTTCTCCCCCATTCATCTCTAATTACATTCTTAGTTCCAGAAGGACCTCCATCTATGGTGAGAGCCGAAAGCACAAGTTCGCAGTCTCTTAGGATTAGTTGGGAAGTAAGTAAATAAATAAATAGCATTTGTCCTTTAGTTGCATTTATCTTTAACTATGTGATTCTAAAATCTCCCCAAAATAAAAATTTAATGTTAATTGAATAAATAAATAGCATTTGTCATTTAGTTGCATTTATCTTTAATTATGTGATTCTAAAATCTCCCCAAAATAAAAATTTAATGTTAATTACAAATGTTATATTACAAGAATTTTTAAACCGAAAAGTTGTTATGCCGTAATTATGATATTAAATTAATCTGAAAGTTATATAAAACTTTGACACATAAACTTTGATATTTTAAATTGAAACTAAATTTTGTTCTATATATAGCGTAAATGATAATACAGAATATCTTAAAATCCTTAGCACTACGAAATTAAAGAGAATTTTATATGTTGACTTAACTCAATTAATCATTTGAAAGATTGGATTAAGGATTTGTACTTTAATTATTTTATTTATTTACGAAACTGTAACAGTTAAGAATAATTAGAAAATTTAACCTCGTTTCTCCCAAAATTATTTATTTTAATTAAATTGTTTAAAAAAATGTGCAGAAAAGTTTAAATACTTTATATTCTTGGAAAATATAAAGAGAAAGGTTACAAAATTATTTAACGTTGTTCTATTTTTTTTAATATTCCGAATCTTGTATTTTTTTATTATTATATTTAACGATAATCAATTTTCAGCTATGTGCAGATATTGTTTTATTCTGAAAGTGTGAATTTTTACGATATTATCTTAGAGTATATACATATCCGTGTAAATCTTATGTAGAATTGTTTCCTATAAAATATCACAAATACGATTTGCAATTTCTCAGTTGGATTTAAAAGTAGTTTTTCCGGAGATTTTGCTATCAGGAAGAAGATTTTACACGTATTATATAAAACTGCAAGGTAGAATTTTCTCTTCAATAAATGATTAATATGAAAGTCTAGAATTTCGGAATGGATTTTAAAAGTTGAAGAACTTAATTCTATACTCAATACAGTAAACTTTACATCTCTATCTTTTTTCTTTCTTTTTTTTTTTTTTTTTTAATCTTTACATTTTATCAGAGTTTTCGCAACTAAAACTGTCAAATTTATTACTTTCTACCGCATAAAACAGTTTTCGAATTTCTCAAACTTGCAAATATTTTTAAAATAAAGCAGTATTTTTATATGAAACGTTTTTATTTTAAAATGTATTTATTTTGAAAAGTAAGATACGTTCTAACATTATATTTAGAAAATTTACATGTATATATTTGTATAAATTAATTTTAAATAATATTTTTACTAAAAAATATAGCCTCCACCTAAAAGACTCCAAAATGGTAAAATTATGGGATATTACGTGGGTTATAAAGACAGTAACAAATCCGACCAGTATCAATATAAAACCATTGAAGTAAAAAACGATGATAATTCACCTCTCGTTACTGAGTTAAAAGATTTGAAGAAATACAGCTACTATACAATAGTAGTTCAAGCATTTAATTCAAAAGGTGCCGGTCCAAGATCCGATCCTATTGTGCGAATGACTTTTGAAGACGGTACGTGATAACATTTATAATATTTAAATTCAAACTGCCAGTTTGTTATTCATTTATAATATACATTAAATAATAATTTAGTACCGAGCCTGCCTCCGAAACAGGTGGAATGTCTTCCATTATCTTCTCAAAGTATCAAAGTATCGTGGTCACCTCCTCCTATATCAGCTATCCATGGACAACTTCTTGGTCATAAAGTCGTCTACAGAGCCATAGACGATTGGTTAAGTATGTCATTTTATTTTATTATTTCCAAATATTTTTTATATAACAATTAATTGCAAATAAACAGAAATCACATAAAATATTTCTACCGCATAAATCAATAATATATCTGATTTATTAAGTAGTTAAATTAACCGATATTACATTAGGTATAGATGATCAGGAGAAAGTAGTACAAATGCCAGATGACGAAACGGTCCTTAAAAATTTAGAAAAATTTACTAATTATTCCATATCTGTTCTGGCCTATACTGGTAAAGGAGATGGTATCATTAGTGACCAGATATTTTGTAGAACTATAGAAGACAGTGAGTATCATAATATATCAGACCAATATTTTAAAATTATTTAAATATTTTATTTTAAAATTTATATATATATAGGCTTATATACATGCTTATTGTTCAAATTTTAATTCAAAAAGTATAATTTATTTTCTAAATTTTCATTAAAACAATGTGTAAATCATAGTTTGATTTAATTATATTTTTATAATTGACAAATGCTTCAGTGACTTTATATTTTCATAAAATAGTTCCATCTCCACCAGAAGATATCAAAGCAATGCCTATGTTGCCAGATGCCATATTGGTTAGCTGGCTTCCTCCCGTCCGTCCGAATGGATTGCTTCAGCAGTACACATTGTATCAGAGAGTTACTACAGGTGACAGTCAGGTGAATATCACATCTAAAACCGTTTCTGCTAGAAATTCCTTTGTCATATTTTAAAAAATATTTTTACTCCTTAAGGACACCAAGCGCCATGTTATATCTCCGTTCCAATTATACTATGAAGCTCTGAGATTAAATAGAGAGAGACGTTACGAATTTTGGGTAACAGCTTCTACTTTAGTTGGAGAAAGCGAAGCTACTCGCGTCCTATCTCAAACAACTTCCGATACAAGTAAGTGAAAAAGTCTTTTTATTATTTTAAATCTAAGTCAAAAATAATTTCGACAATTTAACAGATGTAATTTAGTATCTGCTTTAATCAATGGAATCGTTAAGTTTGTGATGTAATGTAAGTTTGTGATGTAATCGTGTAAGTTTGTTTAAATGTGGAAAATTTTTTGAACTTAAGAATTTTAAACAATTTTTTTTTAATTAATTAATTAAATTTTTATTTGTTTCTATTAGACATAGGCTTCAAATCTCCTTAAAGTTGCCTTAAAGATATTTTTCTTTTTTAAATTTTATTTTAAACTCAGCTCGAAAACAACGAAACAACTTTGAAATTAATTTGAAACTATTGATACTGTTTAACTTTAATTAATTTTAACGCAGTTCCTGCTAGAATCGCTTCTTTCTCTCGTCATTTGTCAATTAAGAGAAAAGCAACCCTGAACATTCCTTGCAAGTCTGTAGGAATTCCAACACCGGAAAAAATTTGGACATTCAGGTAAAACGGTATGGACATCTTGGTCAATATTTTGATGTGCTCAGATGAGCATATTAAATCGTGTTGCGTGTTGCTTAAGTATTGGAAGAGAAAGGAAGGCAGATTTATATCTAATAAATTAAAATCTTCGTTAAGATCGATATTAACGAATTCGGATCGAAGTTATTTAATAAGTACTCATATTAGTAATTTATTTTTGTATATGTTTCCTCTTTTTAATTATTCGTTCTTACATAAAATATTATGCATATCGTGTGATAAATGTAAGAAAATGCATTATGACTACTGAAATTTTCAGTCTAAATCATCAAAAGTATAAAAATTAAATTAAGAAATAATTTAAAAACAAAAATTATTAAAATTATTTTCTAAATTCAAGCCATAACTCGAAGTGTTATCTTATAAACTAAAATTAAATTAAATATTTTTATTTATGCTTCAAACTTTTTAATTGTGAATCGTTAAAAATTTTCGATCTACATTTCTTATAATATCCTATATTATTGTTAACCGTAAAATTTCTTCGTTAAATATCGAAAAAATACAAATCGAGCGTAAGACGCATTTCACATAAGGTATATGTTAATTTTAAAATATAATTTAATGAAATTTTTCGTCGAAATTAAAATTTAAATCTATTTAAATAGAGGTCAGCCAATAGTAGAAAGGAAGAGAGCGAGAATATTGTCAAACGGTTCTCTGCAAATTACGGATATTCTGGATGAAGATGCTGGAAATTATACGTGCAGAGTGCAAAATGTATACGGAGCCGACGAAATAGGTTTTTCGTTAAATGTTAGAGGTAATTATTAAAATTTATATACTATTTTACAGATTAATTATATCTCAGTTAAATTAAGACAATAAACGTTTATAGTAATTTTTTTTAAATATTACCATTTAAAAAATTTTATACTTTTCAAGCTAACCATATTGAAGGAAGAGGTAAGAAAATATTTTTTAGAAAACATAAATGATTATTTTAAATGCTTGCTTTGTTATAACACTCATTCTGGGGTTATATTTATGATAAAGTTATAAACGAAATTTATAATTTAAATTCAGTGTTTGCACAGTTTCGACCACTTAATTGGATTGCCCTTTTAATGGAAACTTTTACATTTCTTTGGCATGAGATTTTTTTTATTTTATTCTGCTTTTAACGGTGCATTTCTAATCAATCCAATTAACGTCCACCATTCTTATAAACAGAATGAGGTTTGGCTATGTTAAAATCTTTTATTTATGCAATAGACAAAAGAATTTCAAGTAAAATTTCTATTCAAAGTAAACCGAATTCTCTTTTCCGCTGAACTTCTAACCTTTTCTATTCAAACCAGTCAAAGGATCTCGAAGGATTTGACCAAAAATATTGAAAACTATTCATGTTTAAAAGTTCTAAACAATTTTATCAGTTGTTTTGCCGCTGCATAAAAAATTTTTACGTTTGTGCTGAAACTGGTAATACTGTAGTTACATATATTTTTTGCATTCTTTACATTTAAATCGAAAAAAAGAAAAATGTTAACAGCGTAATTGCGAAAATAATTCTAAATTTAATACAATTACATTCAATTTTGAATTTTCAGTATAAGAAAATTAAAAATGCTTTTATAGATTGGATGAAATTCATTTTTTATTCCTACAAAATTTACAACCGTTCAGTTTAATGTTTGAAGATTTAAGAAAATGTTGTACGGCTAGAGAAAAATTCTTAAGTAAAATTTATAGGGACGAATAAAAACTAATATTACTTCGCAAGATTAAAATTTATTCATTAAAAAATGCAAATTCCTACCTTATAATATTCTTTCTAATCAACAGAAATAATAATTTATTTATTTTTATTTTTTCCGTGATGGCCATTTACCGCCCCATTTTTTTAAAAATCCGTGGTTTTAAATTAATCGGATTGACCGATATTAAAGTGGAAAGAAGCATTAAACAGATAATTTTATTCTTTATGCGACCTACTTTCGTCAAAAGATTTATTGTAAGGGGGTCTGACGATATCTGCAGTTTTATGTGACATTAGATATACGGCCAAATGGCATCTACGTGAAACTATCACTAACACTCTGTTTGGAGTTCCATCTTAACGACTGCTACAACTAAATTTATTGTTAATTGAAGTTGAGCTTTTTTCTTCTTCCTCTCCTTAGTACTACTTGGTTAATTGAAGGATGCCATTAGAATGTTTATCGATGATTCGTTGCAGTGCTACCCGCACCCGCTGTGTTGAATGTAGTCGGTGCTACCACAACATCATTGCAATTAAGATGGGAACATAATTCCAAATATCTTTCTACCAAGATAAAAGGTAAGACATTCTAAATTTACTTTAAAATGACAATTAACTTGATTATTTTAGAATTTTCAAAAGTCAAAAACATTATTATTATTATTGTTTATAGCCAAGCTAAAAATATTATCTTTATCCCTTTCTATTATTATTAAACATCAGTGTATAACACAACAAAATATGGGCTTTTGAAAATTATAGATAAGAAGAAAATTAGCCCCCGAAGTATTGAAACTTATGATAAAAATGAATATTCAAAAAATAAAAATAACAGATCCTATATGAATAATGGAATAATATTTTATCTTTTCTAAAAATTTATGTATATGTTTTTAAACTTTAAAGATACCATTAGAATGTTTATTGATGAAGAAAGTCGTTTATTGTACTCGCGGGTGTGATAAAACCAATCCAAGTAGTAAATTGGACATTCTTGCTTTCGTGAATTTTATATATTCTACTTATAAATCTAATCAAGAATTCTCGAAACAGGAATAATAATAAAAATTATAGTGTTGTAATCCAAACAACAATTAATTCTAGAATTTATTGTCTAATTCTAATTCTCTAACTAATACTTTTTATAGTTGGATTAATATCGAAATTTTTATTTTAGTGAACATTCAGCAGTTATAGAAAATTATACTGATAGCTTTAATATTTATATATATATATATATATCATTTAGACCGTTATTTTAGATTAAATTAGAGCAAAGAAACTTTACAAAACCAGCACGAAAAATTTTCTTTGCATCTGCTTAATGAATGGGATTGAATCTTTGCCAAGAAAGAGATTTTTTCTCTGTCTGTTTAATAAAAATAAGTAAATCTTTTCGAGACGGATTGGTAAACTAAGTAAGCTATTTAGTCAATTTAATGACAGAAATAGGCGATATTGAAAAATTGTGTTTCATATTTATTTGCTATTTTTTTATAAAAAAATAAAAGTTTAAAAGTAATTCTATAATTTATAAATAGCTTTTTCAATTACACTATATGACATTTATACATGGTAAATTTTGATTTTCCTCGTGTAATCTTTAGTTTGTTAACGCTATATTAATGAAATTGGCTGGATTGCCGCATGGTAAAGCTTTGGCTTACCACCCTGGAGGATCCGTGTCCCACACCTCCAGATTTTCAGGAGGGGTCCGGCCCCGAGCCCGTTGAACCCCATCCTTCAATCATCCGGTTGACCCCATCATGGGTGTTGGCCAGCCTATGATGGGCTCTATAAGTAGCCGTCGCATATACAGAATATCTCATGAGGATATGGCGGCTTAATCTAATCTGTATTAATGACGCTCTTAATAATTTAAATATTTATATTTTACGCTTGTATTCTGATCTAATTTATCGTATAATATTTATTAATGCTCAAAATTGCGCAGTAATTTATATTCTTTGCGGTATAAGTGGCAACAGCAAGATGAACACGACTCATAAGTGAGATTCAGTCTTGTATTCTCCTTATGGGAAACCATGTTCAGTAATTTTTTAATTTCTCGTTATTATTCTAGTTTCTAGAGTGAAAACATTAAGGTTAGGTTAGGTTAATTAGATTTTTTTTTTGCATATTTTACACCCCCTTTCCAATCAGGGAGATTACTAAGGGGGTGGGGCCAGTTTCAACCACGGTCTGCACCCACACCCGTGGAGGGGGCCGGATGGTGAAGGACGGGGGATCTGCACCCAAACCCGTGGAGGGGGGCCGGATGGTGAAGGACGGGGATCACCGGGCCGGATGGAGGGGGGCCGGATGGTGAAGGACGGGGATCACCGGGCCGGGCCCTACCCCGAAAAAATTCCGGGACCAGACCCGGTCCTCCAACGTGGCACGCCAACGCGTTACCACTCGGCCATCCGGCCATCTGGGACAAGACCCGGGACGCGAACCCGGGTCCTCCAGTGTGACACGCCAACGCGTTACCACTCGGCCATCCGGCCGCCGGTTAATTAGATTATGCCGCCATATCCTCTTGAGATATACTGTATCTGGCGTCGGCCACTTGTAGAGCCCATCACAGGCTGGCCAACACCCGTGAAGGGGTCAACCGGATGGTTGAAGGATAGGGTTCAACGGGCCGGGCCCGGACCCCTCCTGAAAAACTGGAGGTGTGGGACCCGGATTTGAACCCGGATTCTCCAGGGTGGTAAGCCAAAGCTTTACCACGCGGCGTGAAAACATTAAGAAAAAGAATGTTTTTTTATCTATTACTATATTTAAAAAGTCAATAATCCTTCAAATCTTAAGATAAAAACTTTCAAATTATATAAGTGAGAATTAAAAAAATATTATCTTCGTCTTATTGGGAATGAAGATAAAAGTTATTTTAAATTTACAGGTTATGTTCTTAAATTTCGACGAGAGTTTGGTCAAGTAGAAGAGGTGAAAATTTTAGCACGTGGAAATTCCTATACTTTAGAAAACCTTCAATGTGGAACAAAATATTTTCTTTATCTTGCCGTTTTGGCCAGAGGTGGAGAAGGAGAACCGAGTGAAACAGTATTTGGCAAAACAGAAGGAAAACGTAAGTTTAATAATATATTTCATAATTTTCTATTGAAACTCCATAAATATTTGATTAAGAACAAGAAAAGTTCTCTTCTAAAAGTGCATTCCTTCATGGCTGCATGAATAAAATTTTCAGTACGGCAATCTGACAAGACATGTTCCAGAATAGCTAATCAAATTTATCTAAAAGTTTTTTATTTTTATTTGAAAGAAGTCTTTGCAGCATTAAAGATACAACATAAAATTTTTCATATTTTTTCCCTCTTTTTTCCATGATTTAAAAATGAGTTTGATTACTGTTTAATCTTTTTATTATTTTATGGAATGCCATCTGTTTTCATTATTTTTATTAACTGTATTTTTTTTAAATATCACAAGTTGTTTCAATTTTCTTTAAAATTTTTAATACAATTTTTATATTAATAAACATCAATTAAATTCGTTCAATTTTTAATAAATTAAATCATTTTTGAATTTTTTTTTTGTATGAGATGCTAACAAGGTGTATGTACTTATTAATCTCGTAATACATATTTGATGCCATATTATTTATACAGATAACATTAATAATGAAAAATGTACAAACTTGATTAAGTAATTACGATAATTTATATATTAAATTATACATAATGAATGATAAAAACTTTCCGTGTGGATGGGCACTGAGCCAAAGACGTCACTTCCTCCATCCATGACGTCATCAAAGACCAATTTGGACTGAATCATCAGTATTTCTCTAAATGCAGTATTTATCTTTATTAGTTGCAATCACGAATTACATATACTGCAGATAACAATATTGCTGATCGAATATAGTTTTTATAGAATTTTAAAATTTTCCATTAAAATGGAATAACCGATATTTGTGATCTCTACATCTTTTCTTTCCATGTTGGAGGTTCTCCATCTTTTAATAATAATTTTATTGCAAGCTATAAAAATTTATTATCGTATTTGATAACAAAATAAATGGTTTTTGTTAATGTATAAAAAAATGTAATTTGTGCAAATGATAAAAAATTTTGATGAATGTTGAATGGCAAGACCAACGAAACATGGAAGATTAAGAGATTACAGAATGAGAGAAAGTTTATTAATAAAGCAATTTCTTGAATTTTTAAATAAAAAAAAATTCTATAATATACAGTAATAAAATAAATATATATTAAATTTAATTTTGGGTACTTTAAAATAATAGAAATGTATTGGTATATAAATTTACTTATTTATTGATTTATGCTGAAAAATGGTCAATGTCATTATATTAATGTGACTTCAGAAGCCATCCCCAGAATTACAGCATATAAATAAAGTTTCAAATTTACAAATTTTATATTTGTGTTAAAAGGTAATAACAAAACAACAAACTTATAGATTTAGTATCTTTAAAATGTTAAGATTTTTTATTTATATTACATCCATTTCTATGTGATAATTTTGTTAAATTTTTTTAACAATTTTGCTTTTTCTTACATTGAAGTATTTTTGTGGTAATTAATAACAACAATAAAACTTCAATATATTTTAACAAATTCAGTATTTTATTAATTTCAACAATAAGTATAAAAAGAGAAAATACTGCAGGTTGAATGATGTGTTGTTAACTGTAAATCTCTCAATATGAACGGAAGTTCCCGGGAAAAAAGCTGTTTTTTACAACGAAAATAGCTGTTCTCTTATATATATATTTAATACTTTACTTGTTAATAAATTTTTTAATGCAATTTTTTTATTAATAAATTCATATTAAACTGTAAAGTTTTGTTTTTAAATTCAACAACATAGGCACCAGCTGTAGCAGCTGAGAAAGTGTCTCGATGGTGACGTCATGCGCAGAAGCCGTTTCTCGCGCAGCCAAGTCGCTCTACCTTATATCTATATACCTTGACTTCTAGACACTTCTACTCACTTTCACGCTTGCCTGAAGCTGTCTACGTTTGTCTGTATCTATCGCTTAAGTTTTGAATGAATTAAAAAGAAGAAATAATCTAAAGAAGTAAGAATTTGAAAGAAGAAAACAGACAAAAGTCTCTCTCTCAAGGTATGTTTATGAGTCAGGTTGATCAAGATTAGGGTCTCCTTTTTTTTTTTCTTTTAAAATAGGAATTCGTTTGGCTAAGTTAAGAATTCGCTAGTTCGCTAGGACAATTTCGCTTTCTTCCCTAAATATATATGTATTATTGTCTCTCAGTTAAATATACAATTTTGTTGTTATACAGTTTCCCTTTAATGTTCAAATTTATCTTTACTTAGTTTAATAAACTTTTATTATTGTTAACTTTTATTATAAAAAGTGTGTTTTATTCCAATGAACTTCTAATCCTTCGGACCCTGAGCTCCACTTACCACACGCCCGAATCTAAGTTATTTTCGGCCAAAAATAACCAAAAACTCGCGTTGGTGTGAGCGCGATCAATTGTCTACCTGGTGTCAGAACAATCGTAATTTAAATTAATAATTTTAATATCCCCGTCTCCACAGTATCAAAAATTAATTTATGCATTACATTTCCTAGATGAATTATTTATTACACGTTTTGTGTTGTTTTCCGATTTTTAAAATAACAATCTTCAAGGAAACTCATCTAAATATGAAATATTAATAAATATTATATAGTTATCGATTTTAAAATATCTTTTTAAGCTTTCACAAATTACCTGTAAATATTTTCATAGTTAATGGCTAATTTTGGCATGCACTTAACAGTGCAATTTAGATCAAACTTTATCGGATAATGGAATGTTTGTTTCTATTAAGTTAAAAAGTCATTAATAATAGCTTCTACTTTAAGAACCATTATTAAAATCAATCAATATTTTCCTATCGATTATCGATTTACTACTATAATATTCGACAAAAATAATACTACTTATTAACGCTCTTTCATTTTACTAAAAAATGTCTAGAAAATAGTCATGAAATACACTGAAAAATATTCAAATTATCAAATAAATTTTATCTTTAAAATTATAAAAAATTACGTTATTTAAAAAAAGAAAAAAACAACATGAAATTTTATGAGGCTCAGAAATATGGTACTTTCTGTATACGATTTGCAAACTACTGACTACGAACCATTACTACAGAATATCTTTGTTTGCAATATTATATCACTTAATGAACCTAATTATTTTGCCAAATTTATCCCTTGATAAGCTTAACGGAAATTTTAATGATATACTTCGAATTTAAGCCGCAATAGGATTTTAAAATTGGAAAAATAAAAATGATTTTATAATAGGTATTGGAAATAAGAAACATTTTTGTTTACTTAAATAGGTACTAATATACATAATAAGCTGAAAAATAAAAATGATTTTATAATAGGTATTGAAAAATAAGAAACATTTTTCTTACTTAAATAGGTACTAATATACATAATAAGCTACCGAATAAAACGATCGTAATACTATGCGCATACATAGAGCGTAAAGCAAAAGCCCGAACGTTGGGGAGTGGGAGCTCCGGAGAAATAAGATGTTAAAATATTCTCTTTGAATTTAAGCCGCACCAAAATTTTACGTCTTAAAAATCCGAATAATATTCATTTTGAATTTAAGCTGCACCCAAATTTTACATCTTAAAAATTTGAATAACGCGGCTTATATTCGAAGTAATACGGTAATTTAAATTAATTTAGCGCCAACTCGTAATTATAATATTTATTAAATCGATGTGTGGCGCCATCTATTAATTAATAATTAAACTAGAATTTTTAACTAATTTATATCTGAAGAAAAAATCCGATGTAAGTAATCAAAAAATCATTCTAAATTAATATCATCTATTAATTAATAATTAAACTAGAATTTTAACTAATTAATCTGAAAAGAAAATCTGCCTCGGCCCGGGATCGAACCGGGGACCTTTGGGCTAACATCTGCCTCGGCCCAGGATTGAACTGGGGGTGTTTGGGCTAACGTCCCAATATCATACTGCCGCCTCGGTCTGGGATCGATCCTGGGACCTTTCGGCTACCGTCCCAACGTCTATTATCTAACTTCTCCGCTATTATCACTTAACTGTTCATCCCTTCTTATAAAAGAAAATATAATACAATAAATTATTACATTCAATTGCAAAAATTTATTTTGACACAGCACAGTTTTAAATATGTGCATTCAGTTTCTATCCAATCTATACTTACGTTTTTTTTTGGTCAACAGATGACGCCACACTCCATTCTATTAGAATACTATATGGCGGGGCGAAACAAGCCCTTCCACAGGCTGCCCACCCCCTGCGGGGGGTCAGCCGGATTGTGGAGGACGGGGATCGACGAGCCGGGCTCGGACTCCACGATAAATATTTTCAAGGGGTGGGACTCGAGATTCTGACCCAGATCCTCCAGAGTGGAAAGCCGAAGCGTTTCCACGCGGCCGACGCCATTTGATAGTTAACTCTTGATAAGTGTACTTTTGCAAGGTCTGCAAGAACCTTGGAATATCAAAATAATGTTAATTTAGCTTAATATGTAATTTTATTTTTATATTTTGTTCTAAAATTTTAAGCTATTTTGTACCGCGTCTTCCTGGCGTCATTGTCAGCTGTTTATTTTAGAGTATCTGAAAGAAGGGAGAAATAATTACAAACCGACAAAAACTTATCGTTTACCCTCGGACCAGGAATTTTTATGTTGTAAGTTTTTTGCTCTGTGTGAGAAAGGAAGGAAAAAAGGTTTCGACTTTTCAAACAAATAAACAATACTGGTCTTGAGGAGGGTGGACATGATTGGACACTGAAGAAGAGAATTTGTTGATCTAATTTCTGTCTGGAGAAAATAGAAGAAATGTAGTGAATTAAAAGATCTCGTCCCGTCTGTTTGATAGTGCGTTAAAGTCGAAGGGAAATGCGTTGGCCGGATGGCCGTGTGATAAAGCTATACCCTGGAGAATTCGGGCTGAAATCCAGATCCCACACCTCCAGTTTTTCAAGTGGGGTTCGGACCCGGTCGTTGAACCCCATCCTTCAACCTTCCTGGTTTTTTTTGGTCAACAGATGACGCCACTTTTCACTCAGTAAGAGTACTAAGTGGCGGGGCGAAACAAGCCCATCCATAGGCTGCCCACTCCTGCAGAGGGGTCAGCCGGATTGTGGAGGACGGGGATCGACGGGCCGGGCCCGGACCCCATGATAAATATTTTCAAGGGGTCGAACCCGGGTCCTCCAGAGTGGAAAGCTGAAGCGTTTCCATGCTGCCAATACGGCCGACAAATTAGCCAGGTTAGTTGTGTTAAATCGGCCGCCATATCTCATAAGGGATATTCTATATATATATATATATATATTTTTTTCATTTTTACGTCCCTATCCCAATCACTAAGATTACTAAGGGACGCGAGCCGGTTCCAACCACGGGCTTCACCCACACTCGTGAAGAGGGGCCGGATGGTGAAGAACGGGGATCGCCGGGTCGGGCCTGGAATCCCGAAAAAATTTTTCAGGAGATGCCGGACTGGGGACGCGAACCCAGGTCCTCCTACGTGGCACATCAACGCGTTACCACTCGGCCATCCGGCCACCGATATTCTATATCTAATGGCGGTCACTTTTAAGAGCCCACCATACGTTGACCAACACTAATATTGGAGACAATCGGAAGATTAAAGGATGGAATTCGATGGACCGGGTCGGGAATCGTCCTGAACAGCAGCGGATCGTGAGGGTGCTGCAACTTTCGAAATATACATACACACTGTAAATACAGTGTATACGTTTAGAATATCAAAATTACAGTAAAAATTAAATAAACAATATTTTTCCATTTTTATCGATAATTGTCAATAACCTCAATAATGTTCTAAAATGAAAACTATAACAAATGTTCTGTCTTTAATTGTAATGTCCAAATATTTAAAGAAACGGAGTAAACATGATAAGCATTACGAACACACTACTATTGGCGCAACCTGCATATAAACAACTGGAACTGCACGACAACAGTGCTGCTTTATGCTAATAGCTCGCACGTCACTATGACATGCATATGCTTGCGCGAGTAGCAATATGGGTAAATCAAGTGGTAAACAGAGTGCCGCTACGTCTTTCGCCTGTCTAAGTGCTACAAATGGATGATTATTATTTTTTATACAAAATAAGAAAATTGTATAGAATTGTTGATGATAAAATTGAATATTACAAACAAATATAAATAAATTAATAAATATATTTATATATCGAGAAAAAATGGGCGTTAAATCCGCCTCTGAGTTTCAATAGCTTTCACGTTTTTTTTTGTCTATGCATAAAGAGAGAAAATTATTTTCGTAGTATTTTCTGAATATGTCTTTGTATATGTGTGTTTATGAATTTGTTTCAGTAAACACCATAATTCATTGAGACAATTCAATAAAAATATAAATTTATATTTATCATTGCAGCAAGTCTATTTTTTTTTGTTAACAGATGACGCCACTTACCAGCAGCAAGTCTATTGATTTTTTAACCAAAATCGATTTTATGAATTCTTAGAATTCAAAAAACAGCAAAATATTTCTGTTAAACAAATTTCTGTTTAAATTCTTGATGTTTTCTCGGTGAAATATGCTTATATAAATTTCTAGAATGTTATCTCATAATTTTCCCCAATTTAAACGATTATAATCTTTTGTGCGAGCTAGCTAATCTACTTTTGCCCTAACTATTTTTATTGTCAACAGATGACGCCACTTTCCACTCAGTAAGAGTACTAAGTGGCGGGGCGAAACAAGCCTTTCACAGGCTGCCCACCCCTGCGGAGGGGTCAGCAGGATTGTGGAGGACGGGGATCGACGGACCGGACTCCATGATAAATATTTTCAAGGGGTGAGACCCGAGACTCGAACCCGGGTCCTCCAGAGTGGAAAGCCGAAGCGTTTCCACGCGGCCAATCCGGCCGAAAAAACGAGATGCATAGGGAAGACTCGAACTTACAACGTTCATGATATGCATTGAATATAGCAATACTTGCTAAATTGATTACAATGGGTGATCGGTTAACGAACAGTTCGGATAACGAACACTTTCGCAGATGATTTTTATGTTCGGATAACGAATACATGATCGGATAACGAACACTTCACAGAACAAACTATGGGACCCTCAGACTGATGGAATGACAGATTCGCCGGATGGACGCGTGGTAAAGCTGTGGCTTATCATCCTGGAGGATCCGGGTCCCACTCCTCAAATTTTTCAGGAAGGGTCCGGGCTCGGCCTGTTGAACCTCATCCTTCAACCGTCCGGTTGACCCTATCATGGTGTTGGCCAGCCTGTGATGAGCTCTATAAGTGGCCACCGCCAGATAAATATCTCATGAGGATATGGCGGCTTAACTAACCTAACGGAATGACAGGCTTAGGCCTGCGCGTTTGTGGATTTATGAGTAAGGATGGAAGAACAGTAGTTTTACCCGATTAAAATGAACTCAGAGACAACTTAAAACAAATCAAAGATTTAACGATTAAAATGAACTTGGAGACAACGTAAAACAAATCAAAGATTTATTAATTAAAATGAACTCAGAGACAACTTAAAACAAATCAAAGATTTATTAAGTTAGAGAGAGATTTTACAATTTTTGGTGTTAGAATGGCACCCATACCAAGTTAGTAAGAGAGAGATTTTACATTTTGGTCTTAGAATGCACCCATACCAAGATTGGTCTTAGAATGACACCCATACCAGGTTAAAAGAGATTTTACTATATTTTGGTGTTAGAATGACATTCATACCAGGTTCAGGTCAATAGGCTTGGGGATCTCTACTATTACAATGCTATTAAGAACGACAACCCTGAAGAAGAGAAAAAAAGTAATCGAAATTGGACAGATTTTTTTTATCGGAAAATAAACATAATAGATGAAAATGCAATACTATGTATGTATACAGTATATTATTGTTATTACATATAAATAAACGTAATAAGAAATTATATAATTTTTTATTTATTATTTTTTTTTGTCTCTCCAGAACTAATTAATGAAATTCCCATAAAAACCTATGGTAAATCGATGATCGGTTAACGAACAATTCAGATAACGAACATTATCGTGGAACGGATTATATTCGTTAACCGATCACCCACTGGTAATTGATTGATCTTTCATTCTGAACAGTTGTGTGTATCTTGTTTCCGAATCAATAGCAAACTGAAGTTTTTCTTGTGTATACTGAATAGAAAAATAATTAATTTATACTAGCAATGCCTAGTGCCTATTAAATTATACAGTATTTAAATTATAATGAAATTAATCATAATTATATTTAAATTATTGTTTCTCTAAAAATAATTTCTATTTAGATTTATATTCATACTGTATTATGTTCTATTCTGGGCCGGATTTACCAATAGGCCGAGTAGGCCACGTCCTAGGGCCCCTCAATTCTAAGGGCCCAAAACTATCAATCAGTTTACAACTTTTAAACTTTTTATAAGAAAAAATGGGTTTTTATTAAAGTGCTAGATAGAAAGTAAAAATTTTAAAGATTCTTTATAAGTTATAAGGAGCTTTTAAAATTAGACATTGCTGATTTGAATTTTTAGGGCCCCAAAGTCTTGCTCGTCCTAAGGCCCCTAAAAATGCAAATCCGGCTCTGGTTCTACCAGCTATACATATGAGAATAATTCAAACATAATATATCATTAGTTATTATTTATTTCATTAATATAGTGCATCAGGACCAAAATTTTCGAACTTTTTATTAGTTTATTTTTTATATCAATATAATTAATATAACTTTATTTAGAACTGCTTATCGTTTGATCGGAGTTATAAAAATGTACCTAAATTATTCATTTTAAATAAATAATATTAATGACGTGAATTTTAAAACAATAAATATTAAGAGTTTATCGAATAGAAGAGTAATAGTTGTAGATGTGGTCTCGAATATGTGAAAACCATTTCAAACAGGCAAAAATTTGAGGGAAAAATAGGGTGTCATATAGTTGATTAATTATAAGCTTGCTAAACATGTCATTTTTTTAAAAGTCGATTTAATAAATCATAAAAGTGCAAATTCATAACAGTTAAAATAATTAATATACTATTATTTAAAGCGAAAAACCATTATCAGTCACTCAGTCAAATATAAGCTTACATAATTTGAAAGAATTTATTTAAAAATCAAAGACAATAAAAAATTACAAAATTTCTGATTATGTTAAAAACACTGCAAAGAAAGTAGTTTTTCAGAACATTGCAAAATTTTGAAAGACGAAATTCACTTGTTTGATATTCTGAAAAAGAAAATAATATTAAGTATTATATTACATCACGTCCGTATTTCGTTATTAATTAATAATAATTCTGTTAAATACTTTATTATCATCACTTAAGAATGAGAGGGGAAATGAGTCTTGAAGATGGAATAGTCAGATGAGACCAGGTCAAGGGTATGGGAGCACCCAAAGAAGATACCGCTACAGGTGAAATCAAACTTCTTCTCAAAAGAACTGTTCCACTAGCCAGATAAATAGCGGAAAGGCACAATACCAAGAAAAACTGTAAAAAATTAATCATACGTATAAATTCAATTTTGAAAGTAGCATTACATTCTCTATACTTACCAATTGGATTTTCATGTTGAATTTTGATTTTCAATATGATATAAATTCACTATTTGAAACAGGTCATAAATCTTTTGAATGATTAATGGTTTTTATATATTTCTTATGACCTTCGATTGAAGATGATCTGACCAATAACCATTAAGTGATTTCATAGTTTAATTCAATTGCATCAGATTCTTGTCCTTGGATTGTTTTTGAAATCAGTTCAAAATATTAAATAAGAAAACAAAATAAGTTCAAGGGAAATTAGTACATCAACTTATTGTTTTCTTTAATTTATTTATAAATTTCTGTTGTATGTTTATACGAATAGAAATTATATATCGCTCTATACTGAATTCTATGTTTACTTTTATAATATTAAATTTATTATTTAAAAATAAGTCTGTAAAAATGAAATTATAACTGCAGCATAAGTTATGATAAAGTTCATAAAGATTATATGAATAAAATATTTGAATGCATGACTTAATTTATAAAAATCAACAAATAAAATAAATTTCATAATTTTCAGCAATATTATTATATACAGTAGGCCTACTATTTGAAATTTTCAGATTAATGATGCTACTAATAATTGTGTAATACGAAACTCTACATTAAAACAAATTTTCTATATTTTATGCACACCAATGATTTAACTTATGTCATGCAAATGCTTATAGCCTATACACAAATCAGATTTCAAGATAAAAATAAACTCTATGATTGAATAAAAGAAATAAATAAATAGAATAAGTGAACATATAAATAAAATAAATAAACTCTATGATTGTAATAAAAAAATATAGATTATTAGGTATTTATTTCTTCATTTTTAATTAATTTTGGGATTAATCTGGCACTCTCTCTATTCGAAGAATATCTAATTTTAAATCTTAGACTCTGACATCAAATCAAAGCGACTTGCAAGTTAATTCAATTTATTTTTGAGTTTTTCCCTAACTCTTGCTTTTAAGATGTTTAATAAGCATAATCGTATTGTTACATATGATTATAGATATCAGAAAAATAAAATTTTGCCTAGAGTTTCTTTGACTATTAGAATAAAATCCATTATATATTCAATCAGTTAAGCTTTGAATCGTTTTCAGTCTGAAATAAAGAATGTAATGGGATGCATTAGATTTAAGAATATTATGTTATTAATAAAATGAAAAGGTTTTGCCATTATTGAATTATAACTTTTGTTATTAGGCTATAGATAATATTATAATTAATTTTATATAATTTCGATATTGCTTTTATAATTTTTTTGTCATCGATATGAAGAGAATCTGAAAAACGATCTGCGATATTGATATGCTTTAATTACCTTACTCGTTTACTTTTAAGTTTGTATTTCGTGTATATATGCATTAATTATATAAATTAGCAACTAATGAAATAATTGTTGTTATAATAAATGTTTGAAAAAAAAAATTGGTCAAATCTGACCGAATGGTTTTCGTCATTAAATCTGAAATATCTTAACCTGGATTAATGATATTTTATTCATATTAATGATCATATTACATCATTTACACCTCTTAAAAAATACATTTTGTTTTAAAACTTTGCTTTATGTTTGTATCTTAATTCATGTTAGATATTATTTATTAGTCAACCGGATACTTGCATGAAGCGTGCTGTGCTGTGCTTCCACCTTAGAGCATCCGGATTCAATTCTCGGATCCTCTAGGATGGGGTTCATCCTTTATCTGACGGTTGACCCCATTAGGGAATGCCCGCTGCTTACTATCCACTGAATGGAAGTGGTGTTAAACTAGTTAAGTGGGATAGGGTGATATTGTTTATTAATTTACGATGTAGCTTAACTCTTAAACTTAGTCGTATAAATATATCTAGCATACAAGCATTTAGACATCTTATTTTTAGTATGTAGTTTTGAATGCAATACATAAAATGAATATTACAAATCGTTAAAGATTATTTTCACGATTGACTAAAAACAGTTGAACTGAATAATAAATTTCTATTTAGCATTTCATTGCCTAATGATATTTCTTTTTAAAGTTTCTATACTTATTGTTATAAATATACATTTATTAGGTATTTATCATATTCCCAGATGTTGTATGATTAAAGTTGTGCGATTTTTAAAATTAGAAATGTTAAAGAATTATAATTTATATCACAAAAATATTTGATCATTTTTTTGCTAGTACTAAGAGGTATATTCTTTTTCCCTTTTTTAATTTAAAATTTAAAACATGGGAAAAAGAATTTATTCGAATCAACGTTTAAACTTATAATGATTTGAAAGTTGAAATGAATAATAAAAACACAGTTTACAATTTTCAAAACTTCTATATTTATCCAGTATGTAGAAATATATGCACGAATTTAATTGCATTTCTTATATTATTTATTTATTTACTATACTAAAATTTAGTTGAATAAACATTATAATGAATATAGTAAACATTATTAATAAAAAATTCACGTAAAATTATACCCTGCTGTCCTCTATCCTGATTAATATTAATAATAATTTCATTAAAGGAAGTTATTTTTCAGGTTTATTTTTTTCTGGTTGTACTGTAATATTTTTACGCCTATTCGCAGATGATGTAATAATATTAAAATCGTACTTCGGGCTTCTGGCTTATAATTTTAAAGTACTATAGGACGGCGTTTATTTTCTCAAATAAGCAACATTCTATAATAAATATCTGAATTTGAAAATCTGCTCTCTAATAAACCAGAAATATATATATACAGTATATATATAGATTATTAAATTATGTTTGTATTTATAATTTGTTTTTTAAATATAAATGAAACGTCACATTGTATTGTTAAACATGTCCTGATTTAAAGTTCTTCTCTCATGCCCTACAATAATTATATAAATTATCTGATATAATGGTATAGCTGAAAATATAATGGTTATAAAAATAAATACTGTGAGAATATTGGTTTTTCTTTCTTTTATTTCAAATAAGTAAAAGTAATGCCACAAATATACATTTGCCTTTCATATATATATATACTAATATATATAAGCAATAAATAATGTTAATTCGTATTTTTTTCTGATTTTTTAAAAAAATTTATTGCTGTTTTTATTATGACTTTTTATTTGATTTGCATTTTTTATATTAAAATTTCTCTTTTATACATAAAAAATACAGAATAATAAATAAAAATGTTCATTTTTCATTTAAATAATTGCAATATAGCTAGATGATACTGTTTACTAATAATAAAACATATACGTAAAGAAATTTAATTAAAAATTTTAATTATTACCCAATAAACTAATTAAATATTTTTTTAACAATATTTTCTAATGGAAATTATGAATCGATAAAGAAATTTCCGGATTTTAAGCTAAAAATAATTATAAATTAATTCCTGATATAATAAGTTAAACACAATCTAATTTCTTTTTTTCTTGAATTTCTCTAACACGAGTTTAATTTAAAAAATAAAATATTACAAGAAAAATTTATAAAAGGTTCGAACTATAAATAAATATTGATTTAAAAAAAAAAACGAAGAAACTTATTTTATAGAAATAAAAGAATTTGCCATTCGGAAAGAAAAGAAATGAAAGGTTCAAATTTCAAAAGCAAACTCAACAACCAATTTTTATAATAAGAACTGAAAGATAATATTTCGTATCATTTCATCTTGATAGCAGTATACAATACCGGATGGATATTTATAAATGACAGTACCTATACGCAAGTTTTTTAATTAGTAATATGTACTCGAATTTCTTGCTTCGCATATTGCAATATTTCTTTCAAAATATCATTATGTAATAATTTGATAACCAGGCATTTATTTTTATATTCAAACTCGATTTTTATTATTTTTGAGGTTCCAGAACTTGAAACTAGTTGAGTTATTCGTTTTAATGCCACAACACAAAGTTGAAACTATGAAAAATAAAACGGTTATTGCTATATTAATGAATTCGAACTATTAAAAAATATTTCTCCGCAATTTTTATACTCTAACTATTTTTTTCTTTTTTAGAATCCTTTTCTATATGTCTGTAATAAAATTCATATGTTAAAGCTTTTAAATAACGATGCGGTCTAATTTATAGAACTCGTAGATAATTTGTTTGCATGTTTTAACAATGAATACGCCAACCTATTGTTTACGTTTAAACGTATATCAATGAATTATAGGTTGAGTTGATTAAAATTATGAACAGAAAAAGTTTGATTAATGTTGAATAATTTTTATCCCATTATGTAGTAGAATCTAAAATTGCGATTTAATGTTGATATGTGACGGCAGATTAACAAATATACAAGCAGAATAACCTAAATGGTTCTTGTGCAATTGTTAAAATCGAAATATTGATCATAAATCTTCTTTTCTGTCATACGATTACAGGGACCACTTTGCTAGACTAAGCTAAATATGAAATGCAGTTCCACTTATTCAATACATAAATAGCCATTGCTGTAATGATCTGTATAAGTATCGTCCCTTAAAATTTTTATCATTGTTTTCGACATGCCTTCTTGTCTTTAAAATCATCGAATAGTGTTAGCAAATAATGTTTAAGTGCTGACTTAAGCTTTAATCTGTAATTTGATGTCATTGGGATGTTTTGCAATTAAATAGAACTACACGCTGGTGCAATTTTAATTGGATTCTCTTTTGTTCTTCGTTATCGTCTCGTTTCATGCGATTCCTTCTTCGGGGCACGGTTTGATTTCCTTTGACGTCATAAGACATTTACAGAAACTTTGCAGAGTCATGAATTTGATGCTGCAAATCACCAAGGCTTTCCGCAAAAGAGCTCTCTTTCAGAAACTTCCTCCAAACTCTACATTTACAGTATAGCCTATTTTTCTGTTTCTTTTTATCCTTTTCTTCTTTCTAAGTTCATATATTTTTCTAAAATATATTCTTTCCTCTGGCATTTGTCCAAATTTATTTGGCTTCATTCTGGCTAGCGAGGACATCTCTTCGCTTCATTTAAATGTAGGATCAAATATACATAAGTTATATTCTCATTAACTAAAAGATATTAAAATTGACGGTGGGCGAAGAGTTTAATTAATGTTTATCATCCGATAGAAGGAAAATAAAGAAAAATATTCAGTGCAAAACAATTTTTTCGTGTAACAAGTAATCCGATCATTTCAATAAAAATACGTTAAGTTGAAAAATCGGTATATCACACGAAATGTTGAATAAACACATAAATTGTATAATATAAATCAGAATTACTATAATCATGTTATTGATTCTCATCTTGTTTATAGCTCCTATTGCTCCTAATAAAGAAATATTCATCGTGCAAAATTCAACTTCATTCACCTTGCTGCTAAACTCTTGGGATGATGGAGGTTGTCCTATCAAGTCATTCGTCATTCGTTACAAGAGGCTTCATACGACTGAATGGAAAGTAGCATCAAATAATGCATTACCTCATCAAGAGAAAATTATCATTCGGGATTTAGCACCAGGAACATGGTATGGTTTGAGAATAACTGCACATAATGGTGCAGGTTCTACAATGACTGAATACGAAGCGGCAACTCTTACTTTAGATGGAGGTAAATATTTATATATTTTGTCAAAACTGTCAGTTATCTATAAGAATTAATATCAGACTTCTTCGATACTTATATATCATTATTTTTCGTATAATTCATTTCTGTAATAAAATATACTAAAGTGATTATTTTATTGAATTTAATTAATTAATTATGTTTTTTTTTTAATAATTTGATCGAAATAATCGACAACTTAGTTTATCGAAATGTGTTCTTGCCAAATTATTTTATTAGATACATTATTAAAAGTAAAGTTTATTTTTTAAATTATAACAAAAAATATAAATAAAAATAGCTATTGAAAATGCAATTGCAAGAAAAATAAATAAATGACCTGTTAAAAAATACAATTTTTTGGAATTATTCGATATTTTTCCATTTCTCTGCAGTTAAATAACTGCTCTCTAACACCTGTTAGCGAGTGAAGACAAGACTAATTGATCTCTTTACCACAATAATTTCCCTCGAGGAGATGCAGAAAGAAATAAAAACTGAGAATTTTCACTTTAGTCAGCTGAATAAACTTTCTCTTAACAATCATGTATCGTGTCAGAAGTAATTTTCTAGCATAAATATACATTCAACGAAAGTTAAAAATGACCAGTTAAGCGTTAAACCATTTTTGATTTTATTGGTAATTAAACTCGAAAATAATTATGTCTACAGCAACATTGAAGTATTAATTTGTTTATACGTGATAAAATCATCTGTAAAGTCATATCAATAAAATTTCTAAAACGCCAATTAAATTTGATAAAAGTTGCGATGATTATTTAGATTTTTATTATAAATTTATAACAGAACTGGAAAAAAAGCTGTAGTTTTACTTAAGAAATTTATTTTTTTCGTAACTTTTCTTCAGGCACAGTCGCACCACTTGTTATACAAGAAAGGAATGATTCAAATGTTTGGGAAGATCTGAACATCATTGTTCCTATTGTAGCAGCTGTGGTAGCTCTTTCAGTCGTTATTGGGGTTGCTGTTTGCGTGTGTGTCAAAAAGAGACATGGAAATGGTAATTTTTACAAATATTTTTAGTTTTTTTTTTTGGTCGTGTTTTAAACTCGACAACTTTTGAAAATATTTTTTTTTTAACATTTATTCAAGTCTAAAAATTAAAAAGAGTTAAAAAATAATTAATATAAAATAAGGAATTAATGAAATAAATTATATAATTATGATTATATAACTTATTTAATTTCATTTCATTAAATTTTAATAAATTTCAGACGATTACTATGATAGAAGAGGATTAAATCCTAATACTGCCCCATTAATGGCTAATCAAATTACAAAGAAAAATGTTGAAAATTTAAACCTTCGAGATACTTCGGTTTACCAGAGTTGTGGTCCAAAGAGTTCTTTGACGTCACCTCCTACTGGACAGGATCTTTCTATGACTGGAGATCCCAATCATCGTAAGCTCAGGTTTCTTTATTTTGATCTGCAACTTAAGATTGCTAGCATTAATGTGATATGATATTCCATAGAATACGACGATGACATAGCTCCTTACGCTACATTCCGTCTGCCTGGATGTGATTCGGACACTGAAAGTTCGCAAGGGACTGTGAGGGAGCTCCAGACATTTGGTCAGCAGTATAGAAGGCCAAACCACGATCCAGCTGCTCAGTATGAGGTTCTTTCACACGTAATCATCTTTTGGGTGATAAAGCCTCTTTTTTTTTTGGTCAACAATCTTCGCCTTGCTTAATAATTATTTTATAAATTCCAAAACTTCGTGGTTTTTATCCATCCTGAATATTTTATTTAAAAAAACACATACAAACGGTTTTCTAACACAAAAAAATTCTTTGCATATTTAAACTTTATAATGGGAATTTATGGCTAGTAATTTTTTACGGTTTTTCATCTAAAATTGTTTTTTAACATATATAATATTTATAATTCCAGGCTGCTAAACCACTCAAATCTGGAAACAAATATATATCAAAAAGTTCGTAAGTATATACAATATTTTATTTCTTATTTCTAATTCATAAATATTAAACAATCTTTTCTGGATCAAGCATTAATATTTTATTTCATTGATCAGTCGAATATCAGACATATGACGGAGTAAGTCATCATCCAAGTTCCTGTTTGGAACAGGATCCTGTATATAAACAATATCGCAAAAGCAGAGAATTATGGACCGAACTAGAGGAAGTGAAGGGAAGAAAAAGCCGTCAAGATATTTGTAAACGACTTATTTGTCTCGTTGAACCGTCCCAATACAGGTAATTAATGAAATCTTAATAATTATAAACATTAAATGATATTTAGAGAACCGACAATTTAATTGATAAATTCAGACAACCGCCGAGTGAAAAGAGGTTGAAAATAATATAAGAAACGTCTAAGCGGCTTTTATTTATGTAACATTATCTTTACTTTGATATTACGGATTTATTTCGGTAAAAATTATAGAGAAATTAAGAAAATTATCCGAGTAATTACCGCTGTTTCATGCCGGAAGTAATCTTCAACATACTTTTACGTTAACATTATTTTGATACTGGAGAATCCCCATCTGCAAAATTGATGCAGTAAATCATTAGCGGAATCCATTGGGAAAATACGACGGAGTAATTCAAAATTTAGAAAGAAGAATAGTTAGACAATTAGTCAAGACTGACCTATTTACTAGAATGATATCTATACAATATATGTTCTATTTATCCCAAGTGTAAAATTAATAAACAAAATCATATTAAAGTCTAAAATCGATAATGTTTATATGCAGCTCTATGCAATAATAATAAAAATAATTTATAAACATAAAACTTGGAATTACAATACTGTATTATAATTTCGCATCCGAAAGAAAATTGAAAATCGTTAGAGCTATACCTAATATTTTTCATAACAAGCACGAAAACTTGATATCTATATGGCTTAAATATTAGATATTTTATTCTACTATATTTATATAACATATAGTAAAAACTGACATAACATATGCGAAGATATTAAATTCGTGATGGTTAACAAATCAATTACCTAAAACTTTTCCCGATCATTTTAAATTTGATGGAAGTGGAAATCAATCTTGCCTCATTATTTACACAAATTTATAAATCCGAACATGAAACTTCATTTAAAGTAAGCTAAATTTATAAAGTGTAATATTTCTTAATAAGCTTGTAATCATTCAAATCGTGAATAATAAGTCCATAGCGACTTTCTATATGAAAGTTTTGCGTTTATTAAAAGTGTGTAGTGAATTTTGTATACCATCTTGGGTAGTGTTTAAATTATTACAAATATTCGAGATGCTTAAAACTTACTCGAGTATATTTTTATTAATAATCCATTCTATTTATAGGTATTGTACTATTCATTTTTACTTTTAATTAATTCAGAAATGTGCATAATATAATTTTATATCGGAGAACAATTTTTTGAATCGGGAAATAAATTTTACTAAGGAATTGTTTATAAAATTATTCCTAGATGGCGCAACGATATATTTTCATTTTGATCCTGACTTAATACTTCAAAAATGTTGAAATATCAAATTTACTTATAAAACTTTTCAAACCACAAAGTTTTTTATATACATAAGAAAAAAATGCTATTTTTTTAAAGTCGGTAATACATCTCGTCTTTGATAGACAGGCGCATAGATTGAAGTTTAATATTAAGTTTTACTAGAATGACAAGTTGTAACTGTAATTAACTACGCATTTATTACGGCAAAAATTCCAATTTTTGACATTTCTAAGCTATTTTTAAATGTTAAAAATTGGCCTAAGTAATTTTAATGAATTTTTTGAAATTTTTTTTTTCTTTTCTTTCCGTCCAGTTCGGAGTACGAAAGAACTCTGGAAGACCTCACTTACAGTTATCAAGATTTGGACATGGAAGAAGATCTCTTAGCTGGTCACGGTGAAATGTCAGAAGCGGAATGCGATTGGGATCATGCCCCTCACTTCCGATAGATCAGTCTCCTTCATGAGATCACTGCTGCGACGCATAAACATGCGAATCTATATTTGTATATATATTATACATATATTGTTACTTTTCTCTTCTGAAAATAAACTGTTTATGGACAAAAATTTGTTATTGTTTTATTCCCTTAATTTAAAAACTTGGATAAAATTTCTTTAAAAAATAATTCAGAACGGCTATAATAAAATATATAAAGATACAATAAATTTAAGTAAAAATAGCTTTTTGGATACTGTTCAAGTTTTAAGATTTTTCTATGCTACAATAAAAAGATCTAGTTGAGTTACAGTGCAAAAAAAAAAAAATGTATTAAGAGATCTGAAAACTTATTTTAAAAAAGTTTAGTCGAGCAAATAGCAGCTTATTTCTGCTACTGAATGAATAATTATAAAATAAAAAATTTTGCTCATTTTTTTCATTTAAATTCTTTACACTCCTTATTCAGTTCGAAATAATCTTACTCAATTAATTTAGTAAGAGTAAAATCTATATATTAATTTTCTAAACATCAAATAATATCTAAACTCAAAAAAAGTATTTACCTTATATATTAGTGTATAAACCGAACCCTTCTTCAAAATTATTCTGAAAAAATTTTCGGCTTATATACGAATATATATATACTGTATATGTGATAAATTATTTAAACTGCATATGGATCGTAAAATAACATGCGAAATATAAATTATTTCGCTATTTAAATTGTTTTTTATGTTCTATTTGTGTGATCCATAAAAATTTGCATCTGTTAACAACCTTGTTTTCGTATCATGGAGATGTATTCTACTAAATATAAATTTCCCTTTAAAATGAATGTATATTAGTAATATCTACGAATGTACGGGAATACAAAACTCAAAAGTATGCACATCAAGTTAAAGATGAAATCCAACCAATTCGCTAAATTCATGGAAAGAATTTAAAGTAGACTTTTAGAAACAACCGAACATTGGAAAGAATACTTAGTTCGTCGTATTTTCTTGTTTCGGTAATGTTAACCAAAAGTCGATATATTTAAGCTATTTATATCGTATTTGGCAAAAGTTCGATAAAATATGGACCAAGACTTATCATTCTTAAGACAAATCTATAACAGGAAGATATGACATGTTATCAGAAATTCAACAAGATAAAATTATATTTATTAATGGCAATTTCGTTGCGTTTGTTAATATATTTCGAAGAAAATCGATAATATTCTTGTTTAACATATATATATATATATCCAAAAATAGTTTATTATTTTATCTATACGTAAGATAAATGATTATGGAATGATGATTTATAAAGTTTAGAATTTTATAATCTGTAAAAAAAATTTTAATCAAATTTTATGACATTAAAAAAAATTAATTTAATTAATGAAATTGTTTTTTTTTTTAAAAAAATTTCTTTTTTTTTGTGTAAGCTACGTGCTTAATGGAGGCTATGCAAACCGTGCAGTGTCGGATAGACTCGGTCTTCTCGACGACCCGGCGGAGCCGTTCGCTCACCCGCTGATCGCAAATTTATGTTTTGGAAAGGATGTGATATGTGAAATTAAAAATTAAATATTTTAATATTTTGTCTTAGCAATTTTTTTTGTTTGTTTGCTGTATTTTTCGTGGAATAAAAATTCTCTTGTTTAGTTTATATACTCATATTACAGTAAAACATCGTTAATCTGGATAGTATTAATGTAGATGAAATTTTTTAATATACTATGCAGATCTTTCGAAATGCATTTTTTTACGTAAATAAAAACAGTGGTTGTTTATTCTTAAAACAATATTTTTAATAGCTATAATAAGTATACACAGAAACATTTATTTTGTAATAAATATTATTAATATTCGGTTTAAAAAATTTTTTTATTGATGAAATCTGTTAATCCGGAATATCGCTAAATCCGGAACAATAAAGTTGGGATTAAAGACATTTTACTGTAAATTAAAATAAATAAATAAATTAGACAGCTATTCAATAATTTGTCATGGATACTTTTTATTGTCAAAATGAACAATAAAATTTGGTATAATGAAATAGTTTATTAGAAACACGAAAACTGTTATATTATTCACATTCTTGTTATGCTTCAAGCATTTTATGCGATTCTCGATATTCAGACGTCATGATATTTACCCGTACGTCTTAAAATACAATGAAGAATAGAATTATTTATAAATAGATATATCACAGTTATGAAGGTCCATCCTTCAGGATATGTATTAGCTTGTTAATACAATTTTACTAAAAACGTTCTTTCGTAATGTAATCACCACTTTCATCAAGTAGATTTATATAATAATATAGTCAAATCTTTGTATGCCATTCTGATGTAACACTGCTTTGAATGAGTCACACAACTACCCCAATTCCTGCCTACAATGCAATGCCACGTTGGATGATAGAAATGATCAAAATCTTGCTTAATGCTTTCGGCGATATGTTTTTCGGTATTGTATAATCGTACAGCTTGAGCAGCACTATATAACGCTGCTCTCTGCAGTTCTGTAGCCATATCGGCAGCTTGTATCTTAATTTCTTGCAGTTCTTCTTCTAGAGTCGATCCAGATGGGGTTAAGCTGGATAATCTATCTCTCGCTAATCTTTCGCGACTTCCAAAAGTTCCACCTCCTCCGTTCGGTCTCTTGGAACTATAAATATAAATAATTAAAATTTTGCTGTTAGTTTCTAGAAAAGAAATTTTTTTTTTATTTTTCTCTTGAGTTAACAGTAAATTTAAAGTACTGAATATAAATAAGAATTAAAAGTTATTCGAATTTTCATTTATTAAAAAAATATGCAAAATTGTAATTTAAAATATTCATCTTGAAAATAATAATCGATAATCCAAGTACAGTATTTTATTTCCATTTTTGTTTAGTCATTAAATAAATAAATGCATCTTAAAATAATCTTGTTTGTACGGTTAGTAAATTAATCGATTAATTGTTAATTTAGACTATGAATTCTATTTTAATTATTACAGCTGTTTAAAATTTATCTAATCAACCATAAATGTGGATTGAAAATGATAAACATTATTATTTTCAATATTTAAAATTACCTTTAATAATATTCTACTATGGCTATCTTTATAATTGAGATATTTAGAGCTTTAAGATGTTTCATTTCACATTATTAATCTTTCTATATTTAATAGGGGATTTTTTTTTTGTACAAATTAAAAACTGACTGATCATATATTTTTTTATTTGGAAACATTACCTTATGTTTAACCTAAATATATCTTTTTTTTCCTTCAATATTTATTACATTCTCAGCTTAATTCTAGTTTCTAAATTTTATAAATAGGGTAAGATTGGATTTATTGAAAATTTCTAAAATTTTTTATTCAATTTTTTAAATAAATTCATACTTATTATTTATATTAATTTATTTATGTTACATTTATAAATTAATTATAAGTAAATTTATGTTATTTACTTATAATTAATGCTTTTATGTGTACATCTTTTCTCACGAAGTATCATTTGATCAGATAAATTAGAAAAAACATCTTTCAACGAAACAATCAACTTTAATTGTGACAAATTAATTAATCACGGTAAAAATTTTCTTTTAAAATGTATTTTTTTTTTTATTTTTAGCAAAATATTATTCTTAACAATTAAAATTACAAATAGGCCTATTTTATATTGGATAAGCGATTAAACAACCAATGAAAAAACTGAAGAGGAAGGAAAAAAGTGATTATTAGAATTAAAATTCGAGAATTATAAAATAATATAAAAGAATAAAAATCATCATCATAAACATAGATATTGCAAAATGATAATTCAATTCTAAATTCCTTTTCCTTTTATGCTTGGAAACAATCTAAAGAGGTAAAATGATTAATCTTGAGATAAGATTGCAGAACTTCATAATGTATAGTCACGTTATAAAGCAATTAAAGATTATCGAAAAGCAAATTTCATTCCAATTAATTAAACAATGAACTCTCTTTTTAAATGTTTCGATGATTTATATTCGAGTGTTTTGCCTTATCTATTTTAATAAAATTCAAAACTATATTTCGAAATATTTGAACGAAATAATTTCCGTGTAGTTGTACATGAGACAGTTTGATCAATATCATTAAAATATGATGAATGTAATTATGCGATATACTTGTATACAGTACATGAACAATTACTTTGTTCAAACTTGCCAAGTAATAATTTAAATAAAATGCTGTTCATTTACAAATAAATGAACATTTAATTTTAACAAAGAAGTTCCTCATGGCTACAAATTAATCAAATCGATGTTCAATACAGTAGAATTTTTCTCATTTGAAGTATTACGAAAAACTAAACGTTAATGAGTGACAAAATTTAGTGTGAACCTAAATTTTCTTATCGATTTTACGTTTTGTGTGATTTAACGTTTCATATACGGTATATCAGAAATTATAGCATAGAATATTTAATTTATTTTTATTTTTCAGTATAGTAGTCTGCCATTGCTTTAATTTACGTAATATTTTTAGCTAAATAAAATGTGTCTACAAAACTAATTATTTCGAAACAATGATAGAATGCCAAATTAAAACAAGAATTATCGTTTGTTTTCAAAATTCCTGTGAAATCCAGTAAGAATAGATCCAAAAAAATATCTATAGTAGATCAAAAAAAGTTCAAAAAGATACCGTATTTATTCTTCCAGTACGAGTTATTTTGAGGACTTGATATCCTCAACCAGCCGTGAATTTTAGTAGCGAATCTAACAAGCTTAAAAGTAGAAGATCGCTAAGAGGAACAGGCTCGAAAATCCAGGAAATCACGAGATTTGTTTGAATCGGATATCTCTGTAAAGCACATGATTTCGGACGTTAACTAGACTAAAAACTATTCTGACTCTATGATACTTGTGTTGATTTTCTTATAATTTATTTTGAAAAAATACAGAAAATACTCTTAATTTTTTTCTCTACTTTCTGATGAATGTTTCGTATACAACTTTTTATGCTAAAAAAAGGAAATGTATCTTTTGCGGTATTTATCGCAAAAATAAAGTAAATTACTTACTAATTGCCTATTATAGGTCTTGGTATGTAAGACTCATTATCTTTGACTCTGTCGCTTTTTAAGGAAATTTCAGAACCTACTAATAAATCTGAAATAAAATAAATTAATATAAATATATTAGTGGAAACAAATCCAATTATTTAAAAATATTATATTCTATAAAACATACGATTTTGATAGGAATCTATTGCACCATTTTTTGCTTTTTTATAATAGGAAAATACGCATACAACGCTGTATACCTGAAAAATAAATATTCATTACTTACATATTTACCATATATATTCAAGAAAATGTGAAATATTTTAAAATTAATAATATATCAGTCAAAATCGCTCTTAACATGCTGTAAATGTATCAATTATTTTCAATTAAAGTCAAAGTTTGTTACAATTTCATTTCGGATTTTAATTTATCGTACTGTACAAAACTTTAATAATCACAATCACCTATGAAATTAATAAATATCCAAGACTATTATGTAAACAAAATCGACGAGTTTGGTTCTATTTATAAAAGATTTAACAGCTTTTTGAACTTTGTATTGACATAAGCATATCCCAACATTCGTGTCAATAGAAGAAATAGGAAGAGTTCACAACAATCAAGCTCTAGTGAATAAAAACGATGTACACTTCCTCGAATATGAGTTGCCGAAGGGCACAAATTAAAATTCCGCAGCCTATTCTAGCATATTGTCTGAAAAGGTATTTTTTCCTCTTTCTTTTAAAGAAAAATAATGACGTTTTCTCAATTAATCGATAATTAACCCAACTCTCCTTATATAAAGATAATGAAAAACAAACTTAATCAATTTTCTTGTGGGATAATTAGTTAGAATCTATAATTAGTTTTTGTAAATAAATTAATTTAGAAGGAGATTTATATTCGAATTTCAATGTTTTTCCTTTAATTTTATAAATACTTTATATAAATTAGCATCATAATCTGCCGATAAAGTCATCTTAAACAGCTTAAGATGACTTTAGAAAAAATGACTTTAGAAACGGCTTAGAAAAAATGGATTTTTACAACTAAATATCAAATATAAACCAAAATCTTTAGAATTTTTTTTAAATACAGAATAATTTCATGTTTAGATGCATCAGATATCTCTGCATTTTTAAATAATTGTCTAATAATCATAAAATTTTTAAAATACCATTAAAAATTATTCAATATTAAATAATATACTCTCAACATTTAATATATTTTTCAACATATAGTTTATTTAAAAATAAAAAATTGTACTTTTATGCTTAAATAAACTATATTATTATTAAAATTGGATAATTATAATTAAAAAAAAAGGAAAACTCACCCTGAGTCCTGTTAAGAAGCCAACAACCACAATTACAAGAATATCCGTTGCTCCGCAACTGGACTGGAAAATTCATTTATATTTAAATAATATACATATAAAAGTATGTTGATGTAAAAAAAACAAATAAAATTACACATGTTAAGTTTATTCACCCAAAATATTTTTTTCATAAATTACTGATTGCCTTATCTTTACAAACTGCAGAAATTTTTTTGAAACAATTGATAAGGTTCAACTAAAAAATTATCTCTTTAGAAGTTTCTTTCCGGACAAACAAAATTCTCTTTTTTAAAAATTACTACGTTCCATTAGATCATTTAAACCAACTGCTTTTGAATTTTGTTTTTTACCCTATCTTTTCAAAACCTATTTAGTGAAAATAAACAAATTTTCGCCTTTTTTTTAATTCTTTAAAAGCGAGTTTAACTTTAGAATAAAACTTTTTTGCAAAAATAAGCTTTCCTTGTTCAAACAACGTTCCAAAATATAAAGAATTTTCAATTTTACGACTTCAGTCTACTTTTTAAAACAATTATATCGTTACAAAAGTTATTTTACGATTTATAAAAAATAAAATAAGAATCAATGAGGCATAAACTTCTGTTAATGAAAAGCTAATTTATTGAACGTGGACCTAAACAAAATATTATTTACGGACTGCCTATTGTTTGCGAGAACTATAGCGACAATAATAAACATGCCATAGTAAAAAAGGAAATAAAAATAATAATTTATCTGTTGAGTTATTCATATTGTTTGAAAGATATTTTTATAATTAATTTAAAAAACAAAGGATAAGTTTTAATAGAAATTAATGAATTTAATAATCATAAAATACAAGATGTAAATTTTCTTACTTGCAAAGTAACTAGACGAAGTGCAGCATAAGCCGCTAATTGGTCATGCTCCAAGTCAGAAGAAGGTGTTCTCAGAGCAGAAGGAAAATAATGATCTCTTTTTACATACTGGAAAAGTTACAGTAACATAAGATTATTTTCATATACGCTATTTGTAAAGGTATAAAAATAATTTAACAATATAATAAATATTGTTAAAACTATTTTTTAAATGTATAAATCAATATTTATTAATTCTTGAATTTACCATAATGATTCTAAGTAGAATAAATCCTGCGCTGGCAGCAACATCTACTGCAGCAAATACTGCTAATAAAAGAACGGTTCGGAGAGATACTGTACCCTGAATAATGTAAAAAAATTCTTTAAAACCTTTAAATTTTTAAACACGAGTAATTATTATAATTACTAATGAAAACAGAATTTTTGAATAAATTTAATTTAAGAAAAAATAGAATAAATTAAGGAATAAAAACGATAAATGAAATGTAAATTATTTAAAAATCCAGCTGTAAATTTTCATTGGGTTAATAATATTTATTGTCACTTTTAAACAGAAAAACAACATTTTAGTTACTTTCATAAATTACAGATTACACTTTGATAAAAAAAAAAAAAACTAGTTTGCGATGATTCACAGTTAATTAGAATTTAATTTAATGAAAAGGGAATTTTCGGATTGTAAACAAATAAAAAAAAACATTATAAAAAAATTAAGTAAACAAGTTTCATTTTGAAGATCGTATCTTCAATATATATATATATATACATATATACATAAAAAGAGGAGTCTAGATTTTTAGCTCCAGATCTAACATACTGTTCGCTGACAACCTTGATCGTCAACTTTCCATCACGAAGTACATTTGGAATTTAAGGTCGATAAACGGGTTATAGCCGCAGCTCTCGACAACATACAATTATTTAAATAATACAGAAGTGCACAACCAGGAAATTTAGAATTCTCGGAGATTATACAGAATTTTTCTAACAGATCTCATTATATTCTGCCCTTTCCTTGTATTTTCTGGAAATGATAAAACTCGCAATTTTTTGAATTTATTGTCTAAAAACATAATTTTAAAAAACTGTATGTATCTGTTTAAAATATCTTATTATTTTTGTAGTTGAAAATAAGTTTATTTATTAAATTGACATTTTTTAGACTGATTCAAACTAAAATAATTGGTTCGGTCGGATACGAAACGGTAATAAGTCCAGTTGTATAAGATATTTTACAATTTTAAGCCGTTTTAAATTGCATTGAAAATTATATAGGTCGATATCCATCAGAGGCTGGTCGACAGGAAAGATAGAATTAAAGAGGATCGAGAAAATCGATCCAGGATCGTTTACGCGGTATACCGAAACGACACTGCAACTGCCAACTAACTGACAATAAATTTGAATTTCATCAATATTTTATATATTCAATAAATTTTAAATTTAGGAATTTAATTATAATCTAAACCGTGTAAGGAATAAAAATATGCAAAAATATGAAATTACTTACGTCATCACGAGCTTGTTTGATGGCAAAAGCCATCCACCACCAACTCAAAATAAATATTGCAACAAACACAACACTTAATATTAATGTAGTTCTGGCCGTAGATAATTCGACTGAAAAGAAGACAGATTAAAAAAAAAAATATCGATGAAAAATTCCTCTTGGGTATCATTTAAGGTAACTTACCTACAAAATAATCCAAATCTATCCTTAGATTTGTCGTATGGAGGAGTCTTCGCGTAGGATCGATGATAATTGTTCTAGTGACTGGACCGTGCCCAACAGGTCGATGTGCTTTAGCCGATAAGGCCACTGGAGATGAACTGGGTTTGGAAGATGAACTTTCTGATCTTGGTTTTGGCAGCCAGGTGTTCATTACCAGATCGAGAAAACTGACTTCTCGATCTACTTCGTACAACCTTCCGCCTAAAAGGATCAAGGCCAGGAACGATAGTCCCTATAAATGAAAAAATAATGATAATAAATTTTAAAGCAACATACTATATTCTAATTTTTAAATTCAGAATATAAATTTTATTTAAGCAAAATTTTATGCAGAAACATTAAAAAATTTCGTTAAGTTCAATATAATTTATTGAATATATATAAATTTTTAATTCTATTGTATTGCTTTATTTTAAAATTATTTTCCTCTTTAAAAGGTTATATGGATTAATTATATTTTATTTGGCGTCATATCTAATGATTGATAATATCTTATACTCCTTAAAGCAAATATTTGTCATATTAAGATTAATAAATGGATAAAAATGAGTATGATAGGGTGGGATAATTTGGATCACTCAAAATATTGTAACTGTCTGTATTTCTAAAAAATTCTGGCAACTCTGTTGACTTTCTGTGTACAGTGATTACATAGAGGCGATGTAATCGCTATATACACATAGAAAGTCAACAGAGTTGCCGGATTTTTTACAGACAGTTATTTGGAGTGATCCGAATTACTCCATCTTATCAAACTTGTAAAATAATTGTGTCTAAATTAATTTTCGAAATACAATACTTTTCAAAATACATAGAATAATAATATATTGATAATTTTGAATTAATACGATGCGTAAATAAAATAATAGCAATTCGTGCTAAATTAGAATTTTTATCGGCATTTTCAGCTTAAAAAAACCATCTTTATTGTGCATAAATTTTTAGGCTCCGAGTTGGATATCTTTAACGGAAGTTACATAGATGAAAAGTAACAAATATTGCTATTATCTATTCTTAATAGACTAAATTGTTGACTTTTTAAAATTGTGAGTTCAAATTGGATTCTTTAACGCCTATGTGGCGAAAAGAAACATCAAATTGACACTAGGAAGAACTAAATGACTAGTATAACGGTTTAAAATGATCTACTGTATATGGTCTGAAAGATTAACAGAACCGAATTTGAGTAGCATAAAATATTTTAATCTTGATCGTACATCTCTTAATGACAATACTATTGGAAATAGAAGATAAACAGCGATAATCTGATTTATCTAAAATTATCATGTTCAATCAAACATCTATTCGAATCATTAACCTTTGATAATGTATTCTGAAAAACATCACAAAATGCAAAATAACTAATAAGTTTTAATAAACTTTTAATTAAAATTTTTAATATTTTTATTTGATATTAGTCATATTTATAAGCCTATATTCAGAAGACTTTAATGCAGTTTGAAGACATTCATTAGCAAAAATATTTATATTTATAAAAATGTATAAATAATTTAAATTAAACTAATTTAAAATCGCATAAATTTATTTTCATTTATACAAAAAAAGAAATATCGATAATGTTTTTCCTTACACTTCTAATATATTTTAATCAAATTAATATATACATGTATTGTATATATATTTTTATTTATAAGCATTAGGTATTGTACTGTGCCTTCATTAATTTGACATTTGATAACGAAGTAGACATATACATTATTATAGTTATATATATTAAATGACAAACTGATTAATGAGCTCACAATAAAAAATGAGTTAGCCTCAGGTTGATTTATCTAAAATAAACAATAAAGTTCACATCTTATGAAAATTCTATTCGAAAGTTCCTGCAGCACTTCAATCAATTACAACGATGATGTCCTGGAACAAACAAACGAACGGGCTATTCATGTTCCAATTCATTTCGGTCAGGAAACCCGGGTTACAATAATAATTTTCTCAGTAATAAACAGTTCATTTCAATTTTCTAGTCGTTTGTTACCATTCACTTTACTAGTTTCATTAATTGCTTTATGGAGTACCTGTCGACCTTTTCTTAAGCACACGGTTCTAGTATCGAATTGGGTAGCGAAGTACCGTAACTAGAAAACACAAAGAAACACATTAAATCCCGTAAGTCGTCGTCACGTATGAATTTTCGAGATACGGAACAGTTAAAAAAAATTTAAGGTTCGTTAACGATTCTCGTGACAGGTTTGTTACTTTGAAGTGTGTATACCTATTAACAATAAGGGCCGTTTCCTCGTCCACGGGTCAAGTATATATAATCAGACACCTTTTAATGAAGTTGATGATGGGATAAAATCAGTTCGTTTCATTCTCACCAGCACGAACTGATCACTGATCCATGTTATCAGCAGTTTCCTACTCGGAATGCATCGAGATGGTTTTAAAAATAAAGCAATTTTCCCTATCACGCTTACTAATAAAGCAATTTTTTCCTATAGTATGTAGACCTACGTTTTAAGTATTATTACGATATAATTATAGTTCGCAGAAAAATTACTATTTTGTAATGATATAATTGGGCGATCTATTCTTCTGAATTATCATTTTTCGATTGTAACCAAGGAAACAGTAGTAATTTTTTTATGCATTACACGTTTACGTAATGTATAGAAATAGTTTGGAGTTATGTAATCGGAAATCTAGTTATTCTAGCTTTCTCGATTATATAATCATGCTAAATAACCTATATAACCGTTAATTATCGTTTTAAAATAGTTTTCACATTGTCTCGATGATTGAAGAAAAGTTAAAATTTATATAGCATTGTTTACTTTCACAATACTTCTTTATTAACGTATAAATATCATAATTAAATTTGCTATTGTTACAGTACTAATATAATTTATCAAATATTATATTAAGAATATTTTCATCGCATAAAAATAACTAAATGTTCATTTTATTAATTAATAATTTTCGCTTAAAGTATAATTATACGTTTGCAATTTTACCATCCCGAAACTTCAGGGATTACGAAAAGTTAACAGTTAATAAAATAAGGATTATTTGCTTAATGTAATTCAACGTTAAATATCACAAAATAAAAGACAGATAAAGCAGCATTTCCTCACCAAACTGCTTTTACTTTAAATAGCTTACCAATTCAATAGCAGGCTAGTTTGACTTTGAACAGCACTAGAATAAACCAGGAAGTTCTCATAGTCGTGGACTTTTGATGACTATTGACGTGCCATCGGGGTTACGTTAATTACTTTAAAAATTTTTACTTAAGAAATAATTATGAAGATATTTTTAATGCTAGCAGGCAATCTGAAGCACGACTTTATTAGGAACGACGTAATAAATTGCGCACTTTAAAAGTAATGATTTATAACTGGTATAAACAGAATCGTAAAAATAAACAGAAAATTATTATCTATTAAAATTAAAGAGCGCATAAAATAATTTTTAAATTTCTCTACTAATTATCATCATCATCTTTATCAAGCAAAATTACTGTTATTATTAGTTTCAATAATGGAAACCATAGTTTATTTTCTCATAACGTAAAAGCTATCTAAAATAATTTAATAATTTTTATATAAAAAAATATTCAAACTTAAATGTGAAATTATATATATATATTAATTATTTTATTATATAAAAGAATCGCAAATGAAATATTTAAAAGAAACATTCAAAAAACTAATTTTATTTATCATTATAAAAATGTTATAAAAAAAAAAGATATTTCAGAGAAAATTTTCTTAAGCTGAAAGGTATAAAAGACATAATGATTGTTACTTTGTCGCATATAAAAATAGAAATAAAACGAAAAAGTAATGAATGATTTAGAAAAAGAGGCGATCAACAAACTAATAAACAATATCCTCCACAATTCTCTCATTTGCCCAATTCGTGACAAGTATCTTAGGTAATATAATAAAATAAAAAATATGCTCTATAAATACAAATAATTAGAGTTTCGTAAAACACGGACTGAGTCAATTTTCTGGAAACTGTGGGAAAATATGTTAACTCGTCTCTGAACTGATTTTCGTCGGGTAATATTAGACATTGTCCCAGTCTCGGAGCAATGACCTTCTAGAATACATATATAAATATCTTTGAAATTATTTTAAAAAGTTCAGCATATCCTACTTGATATTCAAGTTGAACAACTTTATTTTGCCACAAGCGAAATTTCTTTGCTGCATATGGTTAAATTTGAAATATATGGCTAAATTTGAAAACTTTACCTATGCACTTCATTATTTCTATAGTAACTGCATATAATTATCATATCAAAATAACAACTGACTTATGTCACACTGACATATTTAAAACTCGATATTTTAATAGAGTAAAATATAATCAAGTAGAATTAACTCGATATATTAGCACAATAACCAAAAATAAATACGGTAGATCAGAGAATAACGTAAGACTGATGATTACAAATTACACAAAAGATATAATATAGATACAATATTATAAATATTTTCTATTTTTAATCGGAATATTTTATTTATAGATTTATATACATTAAAATCGGAATATAAACCCGCAAATATCAATTTTTATTAAGTAGGACGTTGATATGAAAGTATTGATTCGTAACAATAAATCATCTGGTTAATTTTTTAAGATAATCATTTTTCATGTATTCATTATTTAAGAAAAATTCTTTCAAACAGGTTATATTCGAAAAAAAAATTGGCATATGATAATAATCAACTTTCAAGGCATAATTACTTGTTCAATTTAGCGTATCTTTTAAGAAAATCGTTGCTTCCAGGCTGAATTTTAAAAAGTAGAACTAAGTTTCGCTGATCGCCGGAAAGATTTTCTGATAAGCATTTAGGATTTTTGATAGTCATCAATTTTTATCTAATATTTTTCTCAATTTTTAGATATAAGTCTGAAATACTATCTATTGAAATTATAATAATATTACTTCCTATTCCTGCCGCTTTTCGTTCGTTCACGTTTTACTGATTTTTTAATTTATTAATTTTTAACTAATTATAATGGAATTTTATACTTCTACTATTTTTAATAACGTTCAAATATTCGAAAAATTTTTGGAATTTTTTTTATAAAATAGGATAACTTTGTACGATGCTAAAAATTTTTGTGTTGCATTTTTTAAAAATAATTTTGTGTTTCATTTTTAAATCAAAAAAAATAAAGGAGGAAACTATTACTCTGAAAGAAATTTATTTTTTTAAATATATTTGGGTGTCATCGAACTATCATTATATAATAAAAATTACTTCACGAATGAATAAGCTTTCCGTTGTTTTAATCCTACTATAACAAGTTTTTTGGTTGTTTAAAAATATTGATATATATCTTATTATTTTTTTTATTTTCTAATGCAGTAGATGTAAAGATATCACGTAATTCGGGTGATAGCCGTTCCAACATCATCTAAAAAACATAAATACTATATTTCAATAATAAGCAAAATAACTACTATTAAAGTATGGTGAATGAATTACTTACTTGTGTTAATTTATAGATTAACACATAATTTAAATAAGTGCATACTAAATTTAAAATCTTCATATTTATTATATATTTCTGTATGTTCACAATTTATTTATAATTATTCAATTAAGAAACGGATTTTTTCTGATCACAGTTAATCCTGATAATACTATTTTATTTCTGGACTAATTATAATATATTGATCGCCAAAATTAAAATACAAATTGAAAAAATATGTATAAGTATATATTGTAATATAAAGTAATAGAATAGCTGTAATGAAATTAATATAAACAAACATGTACTATATACATAATTTGTGCATAATGCAAATTTTGAAACAAAATATAAATAAAAAATATAATACGATTTTCCTAATAAATGAAAATTATAGTTCCTAATAAAGGAATTATAATATTTAGAAAGTTTCAGTTTACTTTCTTGTATTCTGAATCATCCTGACAAGTTTTAATAATAGATTAGTTTCTTATATCACAAACGATGCTTTTGTAGCTAATGAGGGCGAATGATGGACGAGAAAGTTAAATACTCAGAATACTCAGATCTATTGAAAAATTATAGGTATGATAGTTTATGTGAATTTGATAGATTTTGTAATTTTAATTATTATTTTATTTACAAGTCTTGGAAGATGTTTTAGACAAGCCAAAAATTTACTAAAAGATCTGGATAAAGATGATCAAAAGTTACATTCCAAAATAACTAAAATTATTACATAATTTTTTAGAAAGAACAGAATGATGAGCTACATATATAGCATTATCGCAAGTATAGGTAAATAAATTGTCTTAGCAGTTTTATAATAAACTACACTGAAACTTATACTGTATTTGTCGACTTACGATTTAAACTGAATTAAATATAATGCACAAGTCTTTTTGGAGTAAATACACGATTTAGATTCGAGATCGTCACAGTGCGATTTTTCGCGGACGGTTTTGAATTTTCCATACAATTTAACATAATGTATATAAGGTGTACTAATTTAAACGGTCTCATACTTAATGAATATCGTATCTAGATTATTATAATATGCTTTAGAAGGTATATTTTGATAATCTAGATACATTAAATGATTGCACTAACATCAATATGTTTTCCATAACGACAACCTTAACTCATTTATTGACGCAAATAGCTAATAATTTTTCTTAACAGATAAAGACATCGACACACATAACAAAATAGGATACTATATTATTTCAAAAATACGGATTTCTAACGATAGACTGGCTAACACATTTCTTTCAAATCAAAGAAAGTAACTCTAAACAGGAAATAAATATGTTTCTGGTGATAAAATGTATTTACTTCCTGTTTAGAGCTTTGTTGTATGAATTCAATGATTTTCAATAGGATATTTGTTGCGAAATATATTTCTTTGATTTCAATCCAATTGAACAATTTTAGGATGCCTCAGGGAAAATACATAGTATTTCTCAGATCTAAGACCTCAAAAATTTTAGCGTTTAGGGCATTTCGAAAGTCTTACTTGTTAGTTTTATTTGGTGATTTTATTTGGTGTTATAAATGTTCGATTGATTAAAATATAATCAAATATTTGGGATTCACAGCCTGTTCACAATCTCTTAACTGAAAGGAGCGCGAATGGACGTTTTCTGGTCAATTTCAACTTTAAAGATGATCACATTCCTAAAATAATTTTAAAACACGAAAAATAAAACTGTACAATTTATTTTAATAAAAGTAAATATCGAAATATTTCACATATGATATGATATATAATGTTATATGCTTACAAATGGAATTAAATAATGATATTTTATGTACAGATGAAAAAGTTATAATAGAGAAGTGAAAAATACTCTCTATAATTAATTTAATCTTAAACATTAACGCATTTTGCAAATTTATGTCTTAAATAAAAAGTCTATAAGATTGTCTGCTTAAATATTAAAAAATCATTATGGATACAATGACATATCGTCATCAAATGCATAATATGACGATGATGATGATGCCATTTTAATCATTATTATGTAAAAATTTAATAATAAAGGACTAAAGTTTATTAACCATATCATTTTAAAATGATAACCGTTATCTCCTTTAGGAAACAGAGATGGGAATTTGATCCAAGATGACCTTGATTCTACATAGTTCCATTTCTCATCTGACCCTTGATTTCTCTAAAATAAAAACTAATTAAGACATTAAACTAATTATAAACGTTTATTCCATTATATTGTACATTATTCATAATTAATAAAATGCTTTGTTTAGTTTTAAAATTGTTTCAGAATAGAATACTTAATATAGTATCTATAAATAGTTATAATATCGTGTATGAAAATTATTTGAATTTTTATTTTATATGACATATACATTCAATTGAGATCACAATGAACAGATTATTTATAGTGATCGTTAATTTTAAAATTAAACTGTTGATAATAAAAATTAATAATATAAAAATCATAAGAAAAAGTGAAGAAACTATGCAAAAAAAGATTAGTGATGCATTTCATAAAAGTAAGACTTTACAAACATGCAATTGATCTAATATCAAAATGTCTTTGTTGAGTGCTAGATATGTAATTTTTAATAATTAGCAAATCACTGACATATTATCTCGAAACTTAAATTTTGTTATACCAAATATAATATTATAATGATGTTTTTGTGTTTTAGATAATTCCCCTACTAAAAGCTACAAAGTAACATAAAAAATTAAATAAAATTTTTAACTATTGTATTCAATATAAAGTTATTTCAATACATGTAATTTGTGAAGTGATTAATTGAAAAATATTTCTTTAGAAATACAGTTTGAAAAATAACTATAGAAACTGCATACAGTGTACAATATTTAGCTTTTGAGTTATATACATAATGAATATATTGATATTATAAAAAATTATTCAAAATTAAAACCGAATTATTCATTCCAATAAAATCATCTTATTTATTGATAATTCATAGAATTACGGCGATTTATTTCCGATATTATTTTATTAAACAGCTTAATTGTATATTAATTTTTTGTTAATTTTATATTAGTAAAATAATTATTAATACGAAAATGCCAATTTACATCCTCCTAAAGAAATATTTAAGCTATTTAATTTTGATTCGGATGAATGAAAATTATTTCAAAGATAGATATAACTTTATAAAAAGTTCTTAATGAAATAAATCATTCATTTGTGAAGTTTTAATTAATATATATTTTTTAATTTCATAAACTATAAGAATATAGAAAAAGTGTGAATATCTGATTTGTGTTCATTTAACTTTTTTGATAGGTTATGAGTAGTACTTCCTTTGTAATGGTGGGTGCAGTCTTCATCATTGAAGGAAATGGGGATCGAATAGACACCTGCCTTTCTATACAATGGGATTTTATCCTTCCCGTTTCTCAAATTGTCAAAAATAGTATGTCTTCTCTTCCACGCTATTCTAGGGTTGCTATTTTTTAAAACCTTTTTGAGAGTTTTGTAAATATTCATATCATAAGTTAAATGTGTAAAGGGCCGTGTATCTTTAGGGGGCTGTAAATTGGGCATATTACTAGTAGCATTTATGGTAGATTCATAGATCTTTATCCATACGCCATTTAGAACTTTATAGGAGTATCCGTGCTTAAGGCCTGTTTCAATAATAAAATCTCGTTCCTTAATTTTATCTTGCCATTTGGTAATGTGCGTGCACGCCCTATAAAATAAGGACCTAAAGGCAGCCAGCTTATATACTATAGGGTCAGAAGACTAAGAAGGGATTAGAATCGGACAATTTGTGGGTTTACGATATATGTTTGTAATATATTCACCATATTCAGTATTTACTAATATGTCTAGGAAGTGAAAAGATGAATAAGAACTTTGTTCAATTTTTAGCTTGAGGCCTAATGAATCATCATTCATGCTATCTACCAAGGCCTGTTCATAGTGTGTGTGATTCCAAACTATACACACGTGATCGACGTACCTCAGGTAAAGCTTGATTTCAGAACTAAAGGTTGCAAGGACCACTGTTTCTTTATATCTAACTATGAGTTCGGCCATAATGCCGGCTAAAGGACCTCCTATTGGGACACTGGTAGTTTGGAGATAGTATTGGTTATGAAACATAAAATACGAATTATATGTTATCAGGTGGCAAATATTTCTTATCATAGGTGGCGAGCATTCCGATTCTGGTAGGTGTTGCATGATAAAACGATATAGCATCAGGGCTGCAGGGGCTAGCTTAATGGAAGGGTATAAAGATTCATAGTCTAGGATGGAGTAATATTCATTTGGAAATGGTCCCAGTTGTAGGAATTTATCTAGGAAGTCCAAAGAGGAGCTAACAGTGTATTTATATGGCTGGAGGTGTGGCGCTGCCCATTTCGCAATTGCTCTCTCCAACTCGTATAGGGGGAAGACACTTTATCCACAATAGGCCTTATAGAATTAGGATCTTTATGGCTTTTAACGTAAGCAAATAATCTAGGCGCATATGGGCAGCGTACAGTTTTAACTTTCCATATCTTCGGAAAGAGTTTTGATTTAATGAGAGAAGCTAGTTTATTAACAATTCTATCAGTGGGATCATAATCTAATCTTATAGAGTTGGATTGGGCTACGTAACGTGACAGAATATTAAAAATTTTTTAATTTAAATTAATTTCAGCCATTGAAAGAAAATATTTCATTACTTGATAATACAATACAGCATAATTCTGAAAGTAGATGTACTTCAGAATCTCAAACAGTGGAACCACCATCAGTTACAAATTTTATTACTCTTGTTAATGATATTGAAATTTTGCAAAAGAAGGTAATTTATATTATGATATTAATTATTCTTTAAAATAAAAATTAAAATATCTTTCTACAGTAAAGAAAATTTGTTCCTTGTTCATTTTCATATTATTGTATTGCCATCAAAATAATTATATTGAACATTTAATTTAGATGAATATCTTAAATTTTAATAATGTTAATGAAATTTTCATATTCCTAGATTGTTTAGATAAACAATTTTTACACTTTAAAATTATTAAATTTTATTTTGAATTTTATTTTATATATAGATTACAGAATTTTTTAAGCAAGTAATCAAAGAGAAAATTTCAGAATTAAATGATGATCTATATGGTAAGTTTTAAATTTGTGAAGGATTTGAGTTTTTCCTTTTGAACTTTTTATTTTCTTAACTTTTTCTTACTATTGAATTTCAATAATTCATAAATAAGTAAATAAAACAGCACTAAATAGCAAGTATAAATTTTTAATTGGTATAACGTTTTCGGGCCTTAATATGCCCCTCTTCAGTACCATACAATAACCACAAAGTTTAAACGGAACATTCCAGAATATATAAACGATATTTGAATAGAACCTTTAGGTTTTAGAACAATAGCACAAAATTTATAAATTTATATGATGTATAATTTACACAAATATAACAGGAGTAATATACATAACATTAATAACATATTAATATTATCAGATAGATAATAACGTATAATTAATAACATAAACAGTAATGTAGTATAAATAATAACATTGTATAATATAGTAAGACATAAATAATAAGATTGTATATAATATGAGTATTAAAAGTAAATAGATACGTATAAGAAGAATATAGTATAAGTATCTACAATTAGGAGTACATAATCAAAATCTGCAGCAAACCATGTCCTGCATTGTATTATAAAATTACACAAAAATATATAGCATTGTCATAGTGTGTATAAAAGTTCATACCATATTATGGGCGCACCATTTCCAGGACGGAGGGAGTTCAACTGGACCGCTGTCGTTAATGAGTTGGTCGCCCGTTCTTCTTCGCTCTATATGTATTGACTCCAGGGTGGTCAAGCCTCTT
>AYEL01084573.1:0-87451 GCA_000484575.1 Olivierus martensii
CGATAAATTATGTGATCTTTGATTTTTAGTTACCGATATATTAATGCCATTTGCCAAAATAAATATTTTATTAAAACTTTAAATATACATATAAAATAAATTATTATAATATAAACACTAATATATCAATTTAAAAGGCAAAATTTTACTCCGAAGCAAGACTGATGTCTGTGTATGACATTATCATTAGGATGATGTAGCTTCAGAAAATATCAAGTTAACAAATAGTAATAAATTTTTATAATTTACATAAAAATTATTTCTTTTTATTGAATTAACTGAATTGTTGTTATTGAATAACTGTTTTCTTTTCTAAAAAAAGTTCATATTTCACAATAAATTCCCATTAGAAAACGTTATGTCACACAGCTCCCAAGAGACCGTTCATAGTTTTGTTTTCCCTATCATTACACGACTCCCAAGAGACTGTTCGAAGTTTCGTTTTCCGAAGTAAATACAAATAAAGTATCAATACTTTTTATTCGATACAAAGTATTTTTGGCACTGATACTTTTTCCAATACTTACTCAGTATCGAATATAAAAGTACTTGTATAGAATCGTCATCTATTAACTGTTTCCTGCTCTTTTAATACTATTTAATAATCTTGAACTGAGTAATTTTTAGTGTGTTCTGCTATGTTATTTATTTTTTAAATTGCTACTTTTGGGTTACTAAATTACAAACTAACACACAATGATTGAAATATCAAATAACAAATGTATAACTATGTAGCATTTAACATATAGAATAATGTTTTAGATAGCAAAATTTTGATCAAGAATTTTTCTCTTATATTCAGACATTTAATTTACTGACTTATATATATTATATTATATTACTAATTAGTCTTATCAATAATATATACATGAGTAGCTTGACTTGTATAAGATTTACATTCATGGAAACATTATATAAGTGAAATTTATGCAAATTATTATAGTAAAATTAAAAATAACATTATATGATGTATATATAGTTTCTATAAGGAAGGAAGTATATAATAATTTTATTACTAATAGCTATAGGTAGTCCTTGACTTACAACTGCCTTGACTAATGACAGTGATATCATTGATAAATTCTGTTATTGATCAATGCAGTTGACCTGGGTTTGAATTCCTGAGCCAATGATCTGATATAGGGAAAACATATTTTTTGTGTCTAATTCTTGCATTTTTGTATTCTTTTAAATTATTATGATAAAGTGGAGTGTAATAATAAATATTGGTAGTGGACAATTCATAAATTTTGGGCTCCAAAAATAAAAATATACTGCTTTCTGAGGTAATACAATGATAACAGACTGCTAGTGAGTGCTATAGTTTAATCTGTTATCATTAAATTTTGGGCATTTCTGACTTATGATGTCAAGGTTTGAAAGTCTTGAAAATGAACTTCATTGTAAGTCAAGAACTACTTGCATTGATGATAATATTGTAAAAAAACAGTACTACTATTAATAAAGTTATTGTAACAGTAATATTACAATGATTTTTGTAATACAAAATTATGATGTTGCATTGTATTTAAATTATAATGATTTTAAAAATACAGTTACCCTTTTCGATAACTATCAATGTAAAAATATAATGGACTATGACTCTGCAGTAATTTCAGAGTCCAGCTGGCAGGTCTTCTGTCAGAAAAGTAATTTCCAAAATAATAATTATTCTATCACTAAAAGCAACAAAAACTGGAACTCATGGTTATTAAAAAAATAACAAAAGTGTTAGAATTAAACTGACAAAAAAAATTAGTGCACTTACTGTATATACTCGAATATAAGCTGATCAGTTTGAAAATCGGTAAAAATGCATAACCCATGTATAAGCCTACCCCCGACTTTAGCACTTGTAAGCAAGTAGTTTAATTTATTATCAATAATTCATGGTGAAGACTATCAAAAATAATTCATTGTGAAGAGTATCAATCATTGTCTCCAATTATAAAAAACCTTGAGGCCCAGTTTAATATAGTAAAGATTATACAATTTGAAATATATTGATAATAGAATACTGTGCATCAATTATTTATTGTACATATAAAATAATTAAAAATATTCATTTTTATTTGACATGAAGAAAACTTTTTAAATCTTTGTTTTGAACATGCTATTGCTTCTTCGCTACAAAATGTGTGCATCTTTTCAGAGACAGAAAATCAGTTGCTGGCGTCTGTTATACCATTCTATATATTTCATCTAAATTCAGTTCTATAAATCACAGAGGATGACTACAACTACAGGATATCACTTTAAATTAAACAGACCTCAAATAAGCAAGTCCATTTCCTTAGCGTCGTTATTCAGTAGTGCTCAAAAAATTGCATCATATATATTTTCATACTATTTTCTCAAAAGCTGCCATTGTTTATCCTTTAATGGAATGAACAAAAATAGTAAATAAAAAATTTAACATAACATATGATAGTGAATTATTGATAATTTAAAGACCAAAGCCAAGCATTGGAGACAGTTACAGAATCATTCTCATTAATAATTCCTGTACTTTTGACACTTTTTGCAATATTAAGGGACTCTGCAATAAGTCCCATGTCTCCTCTTCTACTTTTTGTATTATTTTGGCTCCTGCCAAGTCTATCCACAGATCTTGTTTCAATGTTTTTTTCCCCATAGACTATGTTGGTCTTACTTTCCTGACAACCTGCTGGTGCTATTTGATCTGGTACAAAAGTTATGTTTTATGCATTCTATGTATACTACTACTATTCTGAGACTGTTATTTCTAACTCGGATTTGGTAGATATCTGACCTCATGTTGGGTTGGATTGGTGGTTCATTGTTTTTTTTGTATGTGACTAGTTTTTCCAAAATCCTCTTTAACTAGAAATTACCCGCTCATATAAATGAGCGGAAATATACTGTTGTGATCTAATCTTTCTGCTATAACTCCTGTTCTTTAGTTACAATTTTTACTATACTTACAGCTCTTTAACATGAACTATTTTTTATTTTAAAACGTTTTTGGTCTTACTTTGAGACCCTCATCAGTAATCTGTAAACATATTCTTTTTTTAACAACTGCTTTAGAACACTATACTTCTTTTAGAACACGCACAGTTTTTCAAAAATTTAGAATTGTTTTCATTTTTAAAACTTTTTCATATTTTTTTATTGGTTATTGAAATAGTAATAATATTCATATAAACAACACTTTTATACGATGTTTGTACATAAACTGGCAGCAAAAAGTTTTTGTCATATATATATATACGATTTTTTTGTGTTCATACGATAACCTACATACTGTTTTCATACAGTGTGTAGGTTATTGTATGTATCCTACACACTGTATGAAAACAGTGTGTAGGTTTGATAGTTCTGTTTTTGTCCTCTTGTTTCATACAGCCTGTATGAAACAAGAGGATATAAAGACAATGAATACCAATATATAACTGCAAAAGGGAAAAAATATGGATAACAGTTTAGGACAATGAAAGCAATATACGATGATGTTATTAAAGCAATGGCCAATAATACTGTAATAACGACAGCACAGAATAAAAATCAGCCATACCAAGACCAATGGCCCTATCCTATCGTGTATGATCCGGTAATACACAAAACCGTAAAAAAAGTAGCCAAAGACAATCCATAAAAGCTAGTATATAGGAGAAAAAATACTATATTCACAGCTATAAGAAATGATAAAGATCCAGTGAACAACACGAGAAGGTCAGGAATATATGCAATCCCACTGTACAACAACTCTCTACAAAAACGTGAAGAATACATAGGTAGGACAAAAAGATGCCTAAACACACGAATAGGAGAGCACAAAACAGACATAAAAACAGGTAAGCTAAGTACTGCCCTAGCTGTTAAAACCTATGAAGAGGACATTAATATAGATTGGGAAAGTACCAAAATAATAAGGAATATCACAAGCAACATAGGTGGCAGTACAGCCGAGGCTTTGGAGGTAGAAAAAAAGAAAAGTAAAGATGAACGTAATTAATGACAACAATCCCAAAAACCTCTTGATGTCATGGCAATGGTGTGCAAAATCTAATATGTAAATGATATTATATGAACACAAAAAAATCATATATATATACGACAAAAACATTTTGCCACCAGTTTATGTACAAACATCATATAAAAGGGTTGTTTATATGAATATTATAACTATTTCAATAACCAATAAGAATACATGAAAAAGTTTTAAAAATGAGAACAATTCTAAATTTTTGAAAAACTGTGTGCATTCTAAAAAGTATGGTGTTCTAAAGCAGTTGTTAAAAAAAGAATATGTTTACAGATTACTGATGAGGGTCTCAAAGTAATACCAAAAACATTTTAAAATAAAAAACAGTTCCTGTTAGAGCTGTAGTATAGTAAAATTCCTCTTTAATTGATGTACAATACATTAGGGCAATATATTGATCTTCACTTACTTCTATATGGCAGGACAGTTTGCTTCTTTGGAGAGTCACATACAAAAAAAACAATACAATTTTCCAATACTTGAGAAATGAAGCAAATAAGCCACCAATCCAATCCAACATGAGATCAAGTGTCTACCAAACCCCAGTTAGAAATAACAGTCTCAGAAGAGAAGTAGCATACATAGGATACATAAAACATAACCTCTACACCAGATCAAATAGCACCAGCAAGATGTCAGGAAGGTAAGACTAACACAGTCTATGAGTAAAAATATTGGAACAAGAACCCTGGAGAGACTGACCAGGTGCCAAAAAAAGGGAGGCTAGGAAAAAGGAACTCATTGCAGAGTCCCTTAACATTACAAAAAGTGACAAAAGTAAATGCATTATTAACCAGAATGGCTCTGTAGTTGTCTTCAATGTTTGGTTTTCATCCTTAAATTATCAATAATTCACTGTCATATGTTATATACACAATATGTAAACTATTGTGCAAGGATTACTAAACATGGCATATTTCCAATATGAATGCAAGCTAGCACAGCTTGTTTTTGACTGTACACTTACTGTTAGGCATTATTTACAATCTTTTTTATATTTATTATTTTTTCATTCTATTTTTATAATGTTAGAATTGCAAAGTCGCGGATTAGAATGAATGTCAATAACAATAATTATAAATTAAGCCTAACGGTTCTAACAACTCTGCAATCCAGAGTTCGGCCTGAGCTCAGGTCTTAAGCTACTACTTGAATATGTTGGTATTGAATCATCCTATTTCCCTATAGTTGAGTTGAGTTCATATTCAATCAAATCTTTGATCATATTCTAAAATGAGTGGATCACCCAAACGATGATGTCATACATTGTTAGGATGATGCGTGCAACATGATTTCTGGACATTAAGCGTGCGATTTCAGAGTTTTGATTTTGCTTACGATGAACATTTTTGATAGACTAAAGTTATTTTTCAGTACAGATTTTAGATAATTATTACTTTTTCATTATTTTAAACATTATTCTAGTTACTTTTTAATCTATTTTAATTAAATCATCGATGAGTTAAATATAATAAGTATTTATTGATTACTAGTGAATGAATTAAAACATTCTTAATTAATAATAATGAAAAATAAATATATTTTTTTCACTCAAATATGAATCCTAGGTAAGATTCTTGATTGATTGTCGAGTTTTCGTGTTGTGTCGTATCAGGCAGCATGGCGTTGCCTATCTGATTACAGTATATAGACGCAGGTTGGAGTCAGCGGTGCAACACACTCAATCACATTGGAGTAAGATAAAATTTTACCTGGTATCATATTAAATGAATTATTGCAAAATTTCCTTCCTGTCTTCAGGAGACATTCAATAAGTTACGGCTTTGCTTACTTCTTCAATTTCTCCAGCCAAAAAAAAGTCGATTTTTTTTTTTTTATCTGTATATAAGCCGACCCCCCACTTCAGAAATTTTTTTTTTGGGAAAAAATCTCAGATTATACACAAGTATATATGGTAAATTATAAATTGAAGAGTGTGATTACAAAACATGTTCAGTCCATTTTTCTTAATTTTCAGGAGAAGCAAAATATGAATTGAGAAAGTATTTCATATGTGAATGATTATCTATTACAGATATCGTGTTTCTAATTCATATACATGCACTTCTCGGTAGAATTTTGAAATCAGTCATCATTAGTTTATAAATACACAATGACTAATATAAAATGGTATTAATAGAAACTTGATAAGTCCGAAGGACTGAACGTGTTTTCAAATTACACTTTGTTCTTCATTAGAGGAAAAATTAAATTTATTTTGATTTAAGTATTAAAATAGTAAAAAGTAAATGTTTGAACTTCTCCCATGAGTACATTGTACTCATGGGGAAGTTCAAACATTATTTTTTTTATACATTAAGTTCAAACATTACTTTTATTACTTAATGGGGAAGTTCTGGGGCCTTCCCCATGAGTACATTAAACTCATGGGGAAGGCTCCAGAATGTGTATTTAATCATTCCAAATTAGGAACTATTAAAATTAAGAAAAATAACTTTCATTTTAACAATAGATAAAAAATTCCAAGAAATTTAAATTTTTAATATGATTTCATTTCAAGAGCTTCTAACATGAAAATTAATAACCAATATAACAATTTTTCCTTTAATAACGTGACGAAATATTCCCTTAACAACAAATTTATTGCCAACAATAATAGCAGTTTGTTTTTTACCGCCCTGCTGTCAGGATTAGAAAAACACTCTGCACATTGTGCAAAGGACTGGGCAAGTTTTCATCGTTACCGCTCTCTGGACTAAGCAAGTTTTCAAAAGCAAAACAGGACTCAAGTGTTCCGTACACATTGATTAGCAAGGTTTTGAGAACAAACAGCTCTTTAATAAGATAAATCACTTCAATAGAAATATGTATTTGCATCAAATAAAAAAAAAGATCAAAATGGGCTGAAGGCATTTTGGGATCACACTTTTCAATTGAATAAATAAAAAACGAAAACATGTAAATCAAATAATAAAAATAGTTTATTATATCTACTAAAAACATAAGAGTATTAATAAGCTTTATTGAAATCTTCATCTGTTCATAATTGCATATTGCATTTTTTGTATGAAGACACCAAAGGCTGATGTTTATATTACATCATTGTCAAATGAACAGCTTCTTCACCAAAGCAATGTGGATGATTCTATGACAATGCAGAATTCTCTGAATCTTATGGAACACACACATCAATTGCTAAGATAACATTATGAAGTATGTATTGCTCTCACAGAACTTATTTTGATCATTTGCTATGATATAGCTATAATTAATAGTTCTCATCAATTATATATGCAATGTATGGTACTAACTGGAATACAAACTAGTTTTCTTTCAGGGCTTATGATATGCATTATGTCATAATTCATATATCAGATGGAAAGTATTTTTAACTCTGTTTATAGAGCAGGGATGCACAAACTGCAGACCTCACCATATGTTATTTTGACAAGTCACACAATCAACAAAATATTATTTGTAGTTTTGAACAATGCATTTTCAAATAATATTTTTCTGAGGTGAAATTATTTTTACAGTGATTCAATAATAATGTTTTAAACAATAAAGAAAAAATATCATCATATTTGTAATAAACATTTTTTATTTTTGCTGTATTTATGTATGTGAATTAAATAATTTAAAAATATTGTACATGTGCACAGGATAGCACTGCCGATTAACTAATGAAAATTTAGAATCAATGTTGCGTTTGATACTACAAATGTCGAACCTAATATAAAAAAATTGTTAAATCAATGCAATGGAATCAATTAAGAATTCTTTATTTACTTTTGATTATGTTTCTTTGTAACATGTAATTAAAAACATGATATGATATACAACTTTTGTGGTTTTTTGGTGGTTCTCCTATAAATCACATTGAATCTATGCAGCTCTTTGTCTTAAGAAGTCTGTGCATCCCTGTTATAGAGTATTTTGTCATCAAAATAGTACTAGAACACAATTACAAAGTTTGTCAAAGCATTTTAGAAACACCCTATAATATTGCTTATGGCCAGTTATACAGTATATCCACTAAAAAATATCTTCCCAGAGTCACTGCTATAGAATTGTAACAATATGTTAAATACTGGAAATAAATATTATAGACACATAATATGTTAACATTCAAATAAAATTGTTTTATTTTAGCTGCTTTCAAATATATCTATAAATTTGTGGTTATCAATGCAAAATTATATTTTTCTAGTATAATTATTTTCATTTCTTTTAATTTATTATAACAAATAGTTATAATTATGTTAATCTAAGAATAAATCATATAATAACATTTTTATATAACTATTAGAATTTTTACAAATTTAATGCAGAAAAGAATCATCAGCATAAAAGATTTATTTACATTAAATTTATTCTTAAGCCAATTATAATATCTATATCACTGCTTTTCTTTTTAGAAGAAAAGGCTCAAAAAACAATAATACTTAAATAAAGACAGTGAATATCTTGCTAAAAATGTTGTTATTAAAGAATTTTTCATGTTTAAGTGCTACTTTTTCTTAATTATTATTTTAACATTCTGAATTACTGTTTTTGAAAAATTAATAATATATTAGCAAGTTAAATGCAGTTAACAATTGTAATTTGATTATTGTATACTAAAAATATAAATAAATGAAATTTAAATTTTACAGAATTATAAATTTATACCTTTTCTAATGTATTATTGATCCATTTAGTATAGCGAGACAATATCTGCAAAGTAAATTTCCAGAATTTATAACTCAGAGATGACAGATATATATCTGATGACCAACATTTTTGAATACTAATCCAACATAAAGAAGTAGCTTGAAAACTGAATGGCAAATTTTCTGCAATAGTACAGAAATTAAAATTAGAATTATTAATAATAATAAACATAATAAAGATGATAATTATGAACATAAATATTTTTCATAATTTCTAATTAAAAATTAAAACATGGAAAGATACCTTTAATTTGTAAAAATGGGGAAATTAAAGCTTCTTCAAAGGCACTACCAATTTCTCTGAACCTGCATTATCAAAATCTGGATTATTATAAAAATATTAGTTTATTTAATAATATTAATTCGTCTCAAAATACAATAGTTTAAAACTAGATTACAGATAATCCCTTACTTACATAAGTAGATCATTCTGGGAAACCTAATATAAGTCAAAATATACATACATCAAAGTATACTCTATATATACAGTACTAAAATAATACCTTATATTGTGTCACAATAAATATTAAAAATAGCTATATTAAAGAATAAGCACTTGTCATGTAGTAAAGCAGTCAGTTACCATCTTGGAAGATCTGGATTCAATTCACTCCCATCTTTGGTTTTTCAATAAAGATCCATGTTTGAGCTCAGCTTGTTAATTAAAACTAATCCATTAGCCCATAACAAACATATGATAAATGATAAAATTAGAAAATATTTCTACACTATTTCTTCAAATATTTCTATTTGTCCTCGTTAATCTGCCAGGAATACGAAAGGTGACTTACATCCCGAAGATCATCAGTACTGTATATACAGTATCAAAAGCTCTCTGGATTCATTCGTAACTAGAGGGTGGGAGAGATTTAACGGTTAATCATGTGTCTGTTTAAGCCTAGTTCACACCTAGGTTGTAGAAAATTTAGGATCGTAAGAACCAGATCCATCATTTATTGCATACTGAATAAATGAGAATACCGTATAGTAAGCTCTGTACATTGTGTTTTATAGAGAACTCAAAATCTCTATTTTGAGTTCTCTGTAAAACACAATGTATATTAGGATCAGAACAGCAGATGAACATATTTTCTATATAGTACTGTATATATATGGTAGGTATACTATACTGTAAAGTATACAGTTTTTTAGAAATGTTAAGTTTGGATCTAAATATAAATGTACTGTATTTTATTAAATTTTATAAATGTGGAATTAATTTTCATTTCTATATCACATGTGTTTTTGATAAACCGCCAACCCCGATTAGCCGCCAAAATTGTCCTCAAATGGATGGTGGCGTCTTATCGAGGTTTGACTGTAATTACATTCCATCTGGGATATGTAATTAAATACATAAAAAGGTTTTTTTGTGAATTCAATATAGTTTTAAGATACAGTCAATTCTCGCTATTTGCAGTAGTTACATTCTGTAAATTCTTCGCAAATACAGAATTAGCGAATAGTGAACCATTGTGCCTATGGGAAATACAGAGTTAGGTTCCTTTGAACCTCCTAACATTTTCATACTTGGTTTCGAACCTTTCTTCCCAACATTTTCATACTTGGTTTGTGTGTGTTTTTCTGTTTAAAGACACCTTATTTAATATGTATTACATTATTTACAAATAATTACAGTATATGCAATGTATAGTACTATATACAGTATAATCCTTGCTTAAGTGCTGTAAAGTTATATTATACAGACAGTATTATAATTACAGTAATCTTTATTTAATTTTTTAAAACATTAACTATGTAGTAAATAAAATCTTATTTTTGATTGATAGTTTTTGATGTTGTAAAATGTTTGAAGTGACAACTGACACATTGTCTTTCTGAACTGCATTGAAAAATTGCATCAGCCTTGTCTGCATCGCTTTTTGCCTCAGAACTTCTAAAATTTCGGTGTAAGGAGCAAATGCGCAGGAAGTTAGGTGCCTAAATTTGAGGCTGCTTTCAAGTATAGGGTCACATTCTTCTATGGTACCTGCAGACGATATGAACAGGTTTTTGGCCTATCTGCGGGTCTGTGGAGTGAGCAAGGATAGATAATGAGAAATTTTCTGGCAAACCAATTCAGAGACTACCTTTGATAACAAACAACTTCCTTTACATTAGAGTGAAAGAGTTTATATTAGTAACAGTATTTTTGCCACTCAGCGGGAGTCCGCGAATAAGTGCGAAAGCTCCGCGAATATCGATTTTGTGATTACAAATAAATTTCCATGAATACGCGAATACGGAATCCACGAATAACGAGAATTGACTGTATAGCAATACAAGAAGTTAATAAAAATAATTATATTAATTAACTCTTGCATTGCTATATCACCATAACAACCATACAGCTTTTAATTAGTTCTGAATTTAAATTATTCAAACTCAAGTTTTCTTTTATTTATGTATATATGCTGAAACAGCTGGAGCAACCTTAATCAAGCTGAAAGCACTCCAGTTTGTTTATTTATAAATGCAACAAATTAGTCTACTTAAAAAACTGAGTTTGTATCTTACCCATATAAAAATAATTATCTTTAAAAATCTGAAAACAGATTGATTTACTTTTACTCAAAATTTTTTTTTATTTCATTTAATATTAATTTAAAACAGGGTGTCAAACTGGCAGACTGCGGGTCGCATGAGGCCCTCAAAGTGATATTTTGTGGCCCCAACACACTTAATTAAAATGAAAATCAGAACAATATGTTATGAGATAATAGGAAGTAATTCTCACTTCATAGTTATGTCATATACTATAATGCTTTACTAGTTTGATTTTAATGAAATTTGTTGTACAAGTTTTTTTTTATTGGCCTTATCGGACATATATGTACAGATGGCTTTTGGATTGGTGACACAAACTATGTGCTTTTCTGCAAGAACTACATCGTTTTGTGCGAAATTTCTTACCAAAAAACAAAAAGTCATAAATGAGAACCTGTATTTTTTGGATAGCCAAATACAATAATCAAGTTCCAAACAATCCCTCTTTGAAGGACATGTATAAAGGATGCACTAACGGGCTTGTTAAAGATTTATTTGTTGTGTTATTAACTTATTTAAAAAATGTAAGTAATTATGAATATCTGAATTTATAAAATTTTAATAAAAGCTTTTGCTTTTGTACAGAAAGTGTGACTTTTAATGCTGGATTCTCAAAGTAATAGGCAATTGCTATACTACATTTTTAAAAAAAGGAAAAAATATTTCTAGCTGATATGCTGTGAAAATAGCCAAGTTTAGAATATAATAAGGGAAATCATAAGAACAGAATATAATAAGTTAAATGATCTTAAGTCAAGGACTATCTGTATTCTTTACGTTTTATAAAAATTTATTTATATTTGCTTCAGATATTTCATTTTAATATATATGAAAATATTTTTCTAATGTTAAAAATTCATAAATTTAAAATAAAACATTTACCTAATTTGGAAGTAAACCAATAGATTCCATTTTTCCATAAAAGATTTGTAGCTTGGATGTTGTCTAAGATTTCTTATATTTGTCTGAGAACAACATGCATTTTCAAAATCTTCAAGAAACTTTAATGTCATTGAATAATGTTGATGAAATAAATTTGGATTACCAGGTGCAAATATTGAAGGAGTAAGATTTATTAAATGCAATGATATTTCTGGCCAAAAAACATTTCCTATAAAGTCATATCCTTTCATCAAATTTGTCCTGTATGATAAATTTCATATGAAGATTGATTTAAATTAATATAATTCATTGCATATAATAATTATACTTTTTCTAACCTGTTAGAATGAGTTGTTACTTCAAAAATAATTTTACAGTTAATACATAAAAAATCTAATATTTCTTTATATAAACTATTCAATCCATTTTGCTGTAGATTTTTCTCTGTAAGAATCTAAAAATTAATGAAATTTATCAATAATAATTTAAAATAACAATAAAAAAATATCAAATTATCCTACCAAAATATATACAGGAGATTCCCGACTTACAACAAGGAGAAAGAAACAATTCAATTAATTGGGATTATTGATAGTCCCAATTATAATGATGTCAGGGTCTCCCTCTGACCATCTATAATTCACATAATAAAATTCCTCTTCACATATTGGGTAAATATGTGGCCCTTTCAGGGCTAAGATATTGGTAGGGTTGCATTTTCTTGCTCTGGAATATCTTTTTATGATCCCATTGAAGAAGATGGCTGGAAATTAGTAGCCTGACAAAGTGGTGCCCAGATTGTCTAAGATCTTAAGGAGGCAACTCTTCATCAAATTATATCATTGTTGGCTGTTAACCAACATGATGAAATCTTATCTTTGATTTTCAATGATCATAAAAATAAAGGCAGTAATGTCAAACATGGATTTAAAACTGGACTGCACAATGGACAATGAGAACAGAAACTGAAGTATGAATGGAGATTAGATGTATGGAGTGTAGATCAGTGTTTTGCAGTGTGGTACGCGTGTCTTCAGAGATACATGAAAGTTCTTTAGGGAAACGAAACTCTTTTAAATTTTCATTACGTCTTTTTTCTTTATTTTTGTCTCAATTCACAAGTTTTCATGCGTGCATTATTTATTACAACTATATTCATGTTTGAAGAAAATATAATTACTCCCAAATTTTAAAAGAAGTAGGCAGGTATGGAAATTTGGGAAACACCAGTTTAGGCCCTTTTCACCGTGTTGAAGAAACGGTGAATGCTATCAAATATCTGAAAACAACAGAATATTGCTGCCTTCAAACTGCCATATTTTAGTCAAACAGTGATTTTATTTTTCAAGATTGCAGTGCCCCATATCATGGTGTTTCTGAACCAATAATATTCAATATAAATCCTGGCCAAACAGACGAGTGGAATTGATAGAAACAATCATTGCAACATAATATCGGATAATTGACATTGAAATTAAATATTTAATAGAGAATATGCCAAACGGTGCAAAAATGGTAATAAAGAATAAGGGACACCAGATTAAATACCGATTAACACATCTTTTTCATAATACCCCAGATTTCAGTTTAAAATTTGAAATGCTATTTTTTGTTAAATTACACATTTATTTATGTTTTTCCATAACTTTTGAACAAATAAACCGATCTATGTAAAATTTGTAATAAAGAATAAGGGACGCCAGATTAAATACCGTTTAACACATCTTTTTCATAATACCCCAGATTTCAGTTAAAAATTTGAAATGCTATTTTTTGTTAATTTACACATTTATTTATGTTTTTCCATAACTTTTGAACAAATAAACCGATCTATGTAAAATACACAATGTCCTGATGTGGACTCTATAGAGTATTTATAGAATAGAAAACAGTATCAACCATAATAAAATGAAAAAATCAGACGAGTGGAATTGATAGAAACAATCATTGCAACATAATATCGGATAATTGACATTGAAATTAAATATTTAATAGAGAATATGCCAAACGGTGCAAAAATGGTAATAAAGAATAAGGGACACCAGATTAAATACCGATTAACACATCTTTTTCATAATACCCCAGATTTCAGTTTAAAATTTGAAATGCTATTTTTTGTTAAATTACACATTTATTTATGTTTTTCCATAACTTTTGAACAAATAAACCGATCTATGTAAAATTTGTTAGTATTTTTAAATAGCAGAGTAATTTCATTTCGAAGTATATTTCATAAAATCATTTCATATTTTAATCAGACAGTTTGTCAAATTTCTTTTTAGGTACTGTATGTTTGATGGTGATAGGCATTGTAAACAATGTAGAAACAGAAATCACGATTTTCTATATATGTCAGATTGGGGAACAAGATAATGATACTAATGATGGTGTAGCAACAAAAAAATAGTGCGAGACTCTAATTTCGATATGCCTGCCTATTGCAGTCCGAAAATTGTCGTAACAATAATCATTAAATTATCGGAGCGAAAATTTTTGTTGAGCCCCTCAAATCGGTAGTTTTGACGGTGAGCGTCAAAACTAATGACTAAAGAAAGGTCTTCAGTTTTGACAATGAGTGGAGCGCCCTCTCAAGTACCCTGAAGTCAACTCGACGTTTAAATTATATGTAAAAATAATTATGTCTTATTGTAATAATAATAACTAGAAATTACCCGCTCATATAAATGAGCGGAAATATAATCTTGTGATTTAATCTAATAATACTGTATATAACGACAAAAACACCTCCAAACTCGTGTAGGGAATCCAAGAGGGAATAGTAAAATGGCATCCATTATTACGTTACAACGCCATCTGCGAATTCTGTCTTTTTAGAGGAACTACAATTTCAATGTAATTTCTATTCTTTAATTTTTAAATTATTAATAACAACAAATAATTTGGGCTGTCACAGACATCCAAAAATTAAACCTTTCTAAAGATACCTATTTATACAAATCGGTATAGTAATTCAACCGAAAAAGGGGCATCCAGCCAATCAGCCACGTTTGACTATTAATGATATACTGTAATAATAATAATAATAATAATAACAAAATACAAAATGTGCCAGCACCCTTTGGCACCCTCTCGATCGTATGTTGAGATAATCCTGCATAAATGAATTATTTTACTTATAAAAGCATGTTATTATTTTAAGGAGATTTTCCTAATGAACAACAGTACAGCATCATATTTAAGCCAGATTATTAAAATCAAAATTATAGATAATATTTAGCTAAAAAAATATTTATAACAAGCTTTAAAATAAGAGAGTGTCTTTGCCTATGAGAAACATGTTATTTTTGATTATTAATTTATATCAAACTCATTGCAAACGTTTTTTTTTAGAATTTTATATGAGTTTTATAAATCACTATTCAGTATTTTTTTTCAGTATATAAGTAATCATTAAGTTCAGTATTTTTTGTTCTGATCAGAACAATACAAAATGTACTGAACACAGTTTTTAAAATATATGAAATTTTGATTTTACAAATTGTCCGATGACATAATTATTTTCATTTTCCTATAGTCATAAAACTGTGAGGTCAATATATTTTATTATCGCACGTAATATGGAGGTTCTAGCTGGGGCTTTTTCCTCCGAAAACGAATGTTGGGACGAATATATGGTTCGAGGCGGGAGTGCCCGCTTAGCAGTCCTGTGTCCGTATGGGGTCTCATCGCAGACCCTAGTAACGGATTTGCGCACCGCCAGTAGTCCCGGTTCCGTATAGGGACCTCAGTGAAGGTCTCACTCGCAACCACCGAATGGTACGAGGTGACCCCTTTAGTCGCCTCTTACGATAAGCGGGGTCGGATGGTGGGCATATTCTAACCCCTTATCCACACGGAGGTTGTGAGATCAATTTAAGTATTGATAATATTTATATATCATTTTAAAAATTTGCATATGGATTAACACAAAACAATTATCCATAACTGAAAAAAAAATAACAGTTTATTTCGATTTATTAATTAAAATCGAGAAATAACATCTAAAATATTAATATTAAATTCCATATATATCTATCTATATACTTATAAAATACAGATTATGTATGTATGTATGGATGTATGTATGAAACTTTTTTATTTAAAATCTAAAAAAGATATTTAGGATTATGATATAGAATTTTGTTCAGTATCAGTACGGGCATGTCCCTACGTCGCCCTTATTTTATTTGGCCCTTTTTTAGGGCCCTAGGGGGCCCAATTTTTATTTATTTTATGACCAAAAATACCAATAGATGGCGCTAAGTGGCAAAGAAAAGGGGAAGAGATAACTTACCTGCATTATTATTACCGTATTTTTATATAATTATTTAGCCAATACAATTATTATTGATGATACAGGATACTGTTCAGTATCAATTTGAGGAAGGTATTTGATAAGATTATGATTGAGAGAGTGAAGCGGGTGACTGATGAGAGAGTATGGAATGTGCAGTGTAGCTTCAGGAGTAGAAGAGGATGTGTGGACCAGATTTTTTCAATGCGTATGATTGTGAAGTATCTCTGAAAAGAAGGTAATCTATACTTTTGTAGATCTTGAGAAGGCATATGACAGAGTGAATAAAAGAAATCTGTGGAAAGTGCTGATGGAATGTGATGTGAATAAACAGCTGATTGGGGCAATGAGAGTAATGTATGCTAATAGTTTTGCAAGTGTGAGAGTAAATGAAGGCATTTACAATTAATTACAATTAAGGAAGTGGTGAGAAAAGTGTGTGTGATGTCCCCATGGCTAAATTATTTGGAGTACCACTGTCTTCTGATTAATGACAAAAATATCAGCCTTTTAGACAGGAATAAGAAAATTATAAACTTAATTGAATAAACTTTAACGAAAAGCGCTTTTGGTACACATCCTCGTCAGTTCAAGTTCTATAATTCAAAAATATTCATTTAAAATATGTATATAAGAATGTATAGTAAGCATTAGAATAACAATAGTATAATGATTTTAAATATAATTTTTTTGAAGTTTCTTAATAAACATAGTTATCCGCATTAAAAATAAATATATAATGAATTTATAAAATTGTATTATTAAGTTAATAGAGTCCTTTACATAGACACCATCTCCATGCTTTGCTGATGTCATAAGGGTTGAGTTTGTTAATTGGCATAACTGCAGATCTTCTTTTATCTAAAATGTGAAATGTTTCTCAAGTTTTTCTTTTTATTGGATTTTCTTCAGCATGCATTGAATTATATTGTTTTCTTTTAACACACCTTCCGGAACAAGAATGTGATCCAATAATCTTTAGAGACCTATGCTACACATCATTACACGAATCATATTTTAAGTATGGAGAAGTATTTTATAGACAAAATAGGGGTGTACCAATAGGTAGTCCATTAGTCCCAATAATTGCCAAATTAATTGTAAGAAGAAAAGAACAATCAGCCCTATCCTATGTTAAATAATGAAGTTAAAATTTACAAAAGATATATTGATGACACATTAATTATCAAAGAGAAAAAAGAAAATATGGTGGATATTGAACACATTCTTTCTGATGAGAGCCTGGGACTAATTTTAAAAAAACAAAAATCCAATATATTAGAAATAGATAATCTTGACTTAAAGATAAAAATTGTCAAAGGTGAATACAACACTTCAATATTTAGAAAAGATACTTATTGTCCCTTATTTATACAAAGCACATCAAAAGAAATGTGGACATACAAAATGGCAGCTTTTAGATCACTATTAAAAAGGATCACAACACACTGTTCCAACTATGCAAATAAGATGCTAGAATTAGAATGGATGGTTAAACAAGCAGTATGCATGGCTATAACGACAATTTAATCTATAAATTATGGAAGAACATTGATAAAAAATGTAACAAAAACAAAACCAATAAAGAACAAGAGAATAAAACAGTCAGCTTCTATACACTAGACATTAATGAAATTACATTAAAATATAAAAAGAAATTAGAAGGGATCAATGAACAGAAGAAATATCCTGTTTAATTTACTACATAACAATAAAGACTGACCTGATTCAAATAAGATCCCAGGCGTTTACGAGATCCCATTTTACGACAACCATCTACCGCAAACAGGAGTCTACATTGGTTACACATCTAGAAATTTAACTAAACGAATTAATGAACATAAACGCGATATAGAAAAAGGGCCATGAAAACATGGTGTTAGTGCAAAGGGTTGCCATTATGAATCTCTCCATCAACTGGAATGAGGCAAAAATCGTACACACTGAAGAAAATCCGATAAAAGGAAAAACTAGAAAAACATTGAACATTTTAGATAAAAGATCTGCAGTTATGCCAATTAACAAACTCGACCCTTATGACATCAGCAAAGCATGTAGATGGTGTCTATGTAAAGGGACTCTATTAACTTAATATTACAATTTTATAAATTCATTATATATTTATTTTTAGCGCAGATAATTATGTTTATTAAGAAACTTCAAAAAAATTATGATATTTAAAATCATTATACTATTGTTATTCTAATGCTTACTATGAATTCTTATATACATATTTTAAATGAATATTTTTGTCCCCATGGCTGTTTAAAGTATACATAGATACATGTATGAGGGGAAACTGCTATGAGTTGAGTGGGTGAACAATTGTTTGTTATATACTCAGACTAATAATTCCTGCAGTCTTGTGCTAGTTTTGAATTTACTGTTTTGCAGTAGTGCAGAAGCAGAGAGATGCAAAGAAATATAAACTAGAGAGTTTAGCCATTTTTCTACATATTGATATTAAATTATATGTTATTCCAACATTTGTATAAATATTAAAAACCCTATATATAAACTTAAATTTATATGTGCATGTACCCAATTGTTTATTCTGGGGTGCGTTCTTTGACACTGGTTGACGTCGAATTTTACAATGGTAATGACGTCAATCGTTGAAAGCATCGACGATAACACAAAGTACTATTTTTCGACATTAGTATCTATGTCATTTTGATGTCATGAGTCGACTTCGACTCATGAATTTGGTCGACTTTAAAGTTATAGTCAAGCGTCATGCATTAGTAATAAATAGTTGAAACCAAGATGGCTGCTTCTTGTTCTACTGCTGCTTTCGTTTATGCAATTTTAGAAGAGGAAGGGGGTAGATAGATGTGGAAGAAATTCCACATCTACCAATCATTTCAAACCTTTTTTTTTGCAATCTCATGTTAAACGTATCTAGTTCGAAATATAAAAAAATCTGATCTGGCTTTAATCGTGTGATAAATTTGAGGGGGCCTGCATGACATATGATAAAATTTGAAGAGGTCCCATCAGATTTCGATTATACAATGCAAAAATATGTTAAATTTGAGAGGGCCCCCTTAGATATATGTTAAAATTTGAAGGGGCACCCTGTCTGCCTTCAATCACATGCTAAATTGAAAGGGGCACCTCTGTTTGGAATGTTTTGCCATGTTATCCTATGGAAGTTAGGCTTAATGATAGTCCCAGATGTGCCCACTTGATAACTCTAATCTCCATCCAATAATGCCAATCTTGAATCTACAATCTTTTCAAAATGTTTGCCACCCTTTGTACTCTCTTTGCATACCTCCTAAACAATTCAAATTTTCTGCCAGTTGTTTCCATTTCTTTCTCCTGTCTATTTTTCCTTCCCAAGGCATAAATTTTTATTATTTACCAGCTATGTATTTTCCTCACAATATTGAACTAAATACTCAATTTGTGCTGACGATGCCATTGAAATCCAAGTATAATAGTATAAATAAAAGTAGAAAGTGTTTGATGGGATATGACATTGACGTGAGTTATATGCATGCCTCCTGAATAAACAAGTCGTTCAGCATTGTCTCAATGTATGATCTGCCAACTATGACAAAAAGTGTCGTTTTTCGACTTTGAGTGAGTATTGATGGCATGACGTAGTCCTACATCCCTTTTGGTCGTGATACATCTGATGTCACCAGTGTCAAAATTGACACTAAGTCGAAGAACATGCCCTGGTTATTATAGCAAATGTTCTTTAGAACAAAGAATAATGTTTTATGTAAGTTTTTGAATTCTTTCTGTAACTGAAGTGGGCTAATAAAGCCAAAAGTACTTTTATAGTATTTATAGTGTAATTTCTCTTTTTTAATTAAGATTTAATGTTTCCTGCCATTGAGCTGTACTTATTCTCCTAGTGGTGAACAATGCTATGAGTGTTGTAAGTGAGTGTGAACAATGTTTGAGGATGCTTGTTGCACAACTAAATAAATATATCAGAAGAAACATATGAGAATAAATGCAGAGAAGACAAAAATATGTGTGTTTGAGACGAGTGAAGAATGTACAATATGTGGGGTTGAAATGAATGAGATGACTCAGAAATAGATGAATGAGTTTGTATATTTAGGAAGTAAGTTTGAGAGAGGGAGGGCCACATTGATGATGAGATAATGTGCACCCATCACCAAGTGCACCCATGACTTTTAATCTGAGATAATGAGAAGAGCAATTTTTAATTGCTCAATAATGAGAAGAGCAATTTTTAATTGCTCTTCTCATTATTGGTATTGGTTTTAAATACCATTGCCAATGGTATTTTCAATGAGAAGAGCAAGTTTTAATTGCTTTTCTCATTATCTCAGATTAAAAGTCATGGGTGCACTTGGAAGGTGAGGTATGAGAATTAGAGATTGTGATACAAAACAAAATATTGTATCGGCAATATTCCCATACGGATTTTTATACGATATTTAATATCGCAATATTTTGAAATAATATTGAAAATATTGCAATATGATATTATGGGAAAAAAACGAAAAATAATTTCCTTTAAAAACTCATTTATTTTCCAGATGTGATTAAAAATCAGCAGAAATTTGATTCTATTGTTGATTTCAGTATCAAAATAATTGAAATTAATTCAGCTTTCAATCTGCTTCTTTTTGCACATACCACTGCACCTAGCTTATTAAACAAATGTTCAGCAGGCACTGATATGGCTGATATAATCAAATATTTCAGTACAATCTTTGATAAATTTGGATAGCAAAAATTTGCACTTATCCAATATTTTATTGGATCTTCATGGAAATCTAATATTGCCTTAACCAAGTATTCATCCCTCCAATTGTTTATTGTCCACTGTATTTTTTTTCAGTCCCAGTAGCTGGGAATTTTGTTCCCTTCAAGCAAAATTATTTGTTATATTGTTATTTTATATTATTATTTTATATATATTAATGTTCAAAAATTACTCTACCTTTAAACGATGAATTCTTTTACTTTATTCTAGCACTTAGGTAGGATATAAATATCTTTATTACAGTAATAAAGATATTTATAGCCTGCCTAAGTGCTATAATAAAGTAAAAGAATTTATATATATTGTTATTTTGTTCAAAATCAGCCATTATCTTTAACCAAGTCTTTAACTGATATAATGTAACCAATGATTTAAATATATACAGAAACCGATAAATTATCGCAAGTATAATATCATATCATTAAATATATCGGCATTCGAAAAATATCGGAATATCGAGACAAGTAAATCGAAGATACATGATATATCGTATCGTATGAAAAGGAATATGATAGATGCACTAAGTCAGTCAACTTTTGAGATTATTTGGCCATGTGAAATGAATGAGTGAATAGCAATTAAAAGAGCAAATATATGTTGAATGTATGGAGGGTAACTGTTGGAGATAAAGTCCAAGAAAAGAATGGAAAGAACAAATGGATGAGTATCTAGGAAATATAAATTTCAAAATCTATGTAAGAGGTGCATATGTATGAAGAAAAGAATGACTGTAAAAGAAGCTAATATAGTATGTAGAGATACAGATGTATGGTGCTATTTGATCAATGGTAGTTGAAGTTTTATTTTCCTCTTTCTTACTTCCTTATACAAGTACCTATTACATTTGGCAGTGTTTTCCAAACTGTGGATCACTAGTCTATTGCAAGGGGACATGCAAAAATTAACAAAAACATCATTTTTGAGATAAATAAATAAAAAATAAATTCAAATTGTTGTAAAGAAAAATGAATCAGCTAAAGGATTATAAATACATATATCTATCTATGTATGCCAGCAATAAAAAAATAGTTATGCCAGCAATAAAAAATATGTCTGTGATCAATGAATGATTTTATAATTTAATTATTTCAAAATTTAATCTAATTATTAGGCAAAATTTTATTATTATTAACAAAGTTTATCTTATTTATTAAGAAGATATTTCTTTATAAAAATTAATTACGGTATTTTCAGGATAACTGGAAAGAAAAAATTACAAATTATCTGAAGCAAAATATGGCTGACCATGAGAAAATACATTTTTCTAAATAAACTCGAATTGAATTCAAAGATTCATCTTGAATCTTAATTATTGTGATTCCATATGCTGATTATACTGGGAACTTCTTCGCCATTCAAATAGAAAATTATGATCACTTGATTTAAGAGTTGTTATGGGAATTAAAGTATGTTTACCAACTTCACACATTGGTCTCTTCCCAATCATTTTCTCAACATTTAATTTAGAGCTGTTGGATAATCAATCTGCTGTTGCCTTATTTCTTAGCAACATTATAATTTTTCTGCATTTTATATCCAATTAATTAGGAGCAATTCCAGAAATTTCTATTAAATTTAATTAAATACTCCACTGGGACTAAAGTTTTTCGCCAGAGGCACTGAGAGATGTTGTCGGGCCCAGGGGAAAATTTAAATGGGCTCCAAATAATTTTCAAGTTATCAGGTTGGGCAATTTATTATCCCGTTTCGGAATTTTCAGTCCTACTGTTAATTAGTGCACAAAAAAAACAAACTGTGGGATGATGTCCCGGCCCCTGTGAATCCTATGCCCAACAGATTTTACCTTCCATCATCCCCCTCCTTTGATCAACCCTGCTTTTTGCTGTTTGTTTGAAAGTGTATCTGCTTTGAGGAACACTTAATCTTTCTTGACATCATTAGACATTCTATCCATTGACAGAATACAGTTTAGAAACAGAAAATTCAGTTGTTTTCTTGCACAAAAGAATGATGTGACAATATGGCAGATCTAAAGCCATTCAGATATGCTATTGTGGGTATAATTGCAATGCCCACAAACATAGTACTAAACAAAAGAGACAACCATTAGGCCAAAGTTCATAAAAGAATTGGAGGTGAAATTGGTACCTTTTTGGAACTATATATACCTTTTTATACAAATATTTAACACAATAGAACCAATAACTGCATATTTAATTATGTGTTGGTACAGTGAATTGTTAACTTTAGTAAATAGTTATTAAATAGCAATCTATCTCGAATATATCACTAATTTAACTCCTGTTTTTTTGTGATCATGGACTTTTAGATTGATCTTTTTCATTAGGTACTTCTTTTACTGCACTTTACAAAGTTAAAATTATTCCATTGCGCAGCTCGAAATCATCTTGCACACAAGTTATTTTATGTATTTTTCATGTATGTTACTCTTCTTTTATTGCTTTATTATTTACTATTTAGTCTAACTGATGCATACACATGATCTACACTTGTTATTCATACAAATGATTGTTGGCTATAGTATCCATTGCGAATGTTTTCACCAATACAACTGCCTAATTTTGACATGTGACTATAGACTGACAAATATCTTGACCAACTGAAAAATTTTGTAGAAAAATTTAAGAATGAATGTATTTTGATATTTCGATTACAGGCATGAGCTGTCAGCCGAGGCGAATGGATGAGGAGACATCTGTAATCAGACTGATTGACGATCAACTACTCACTCATCTCCTCTAAATTTCCCTAAAATCATATGATAAAACTATTTAGTGGTAAATAGCAAGTTAGAAAGGAAATATAGTGGATTCTGTTTAATTGGGACACATTGGGACTAAGCCATTTTGGCCCAATTAAGCGGCTACCTCAATTAAATGAAGTAATAATAAATTCTAAAATAAAATATGTAATTCGTGGATAAATAAATAATAGGTAAAAAACAATAATTAGGTACCTATTTTAATGCTTTATTAAAATAAATACCTAATTATTAGCTTTTTACCGATCTCCTCTGACTTCGTCTTCAACACTGGACCGCTGATATTCACATCTCGCCTGCTAATTATAGAAAATCATTGATCTAATGCTTCTTTGACTTCTGAATCCTTTCCATCAGGCTTTCTTTTGGATGTTCCCGGAATGTCTTTCTGTAATGCCCATTCTCAAGCAGTTGATTTTCTGTTGTAGTGCGAGGAAGTTAGCTCCGACCTGTCCTATTTTATTTTATTATGCACTTTATTATTTATCGTTAACTTAATTAGAAGTTCCTTTAATATTTCAATGAATTCGTTTGGCGAAAAATAAACACACATAGGCCCTATATACAATATATAACATACTTCTAATATGTAGTTACTAGTTTTAATATCTTAAATATTGCTAATTTCCTTAAATGATGTCCGTTTGCTCCACAGTTACCTTATAACAATAGTTTTTCTGTATGATACTATTGCTACATTATTGTGCTGGCAACATCGTTATATGCGTGTGATTGTCACAAGTTCATATGATATTTCGTGGATATTTCATATAAATCTACTTCATTGAAGTAGATTTTGTTTCAGATTTAGCGCCATACATGATTTCATATTATAATAGTTTAAAAATTTTGATAGGAAATAATATATTGAATTTTCAGTACTGGGCACATACAATTAGTTTGGTGGGTAGTATATTCATGAGAGTTGAAACTTCTTAATGAATTTATTACATTGATAAAAATGTCATTTTTGCATTCGAGAAAAATGTAATCTGTATATATAACATATTAGGGTGCATGTCCATCTGAGAGAAAAACTGTCGCTAGAGATTCTCGAGAGGGAATTTCTCAAATGGATACACCCAGTGAGCTATTCTCACAGTCAGTGGTGTACTGTATCCATTTGTGAAATTCCCTCTCGAGAGTCTCTCGCGATAGTTTTTCTATCAGATGGACACGTACCCTTAAAAGTTAATTTGACCGGATATTGCAGCTAAATTGTTTTCAAATCCTATCATCACTCGTTGGAACTCATGGTTTAAATCAGTTAAATATTTGGATACATGGTTTAAATACATAAATACTTGGATACATATAATAGTTTTAACTGATATGAACCATGTATGCAATACTGTACTTGCGTACATGCTTCATATCAGTTAGAACTATTATATTTTTGATTTAATGTATCCAAGTATTTAATTGATTTAAACGCTAAAATTCCAATAATAGATCAAAATATAATTCAATAATTTAGTCCTATATAATATGCCTTCATATAATTTAGTCCATATTTCTACAAGGACTAAATTATTCAATTATATACGTCTGACTCTATTTTGATAAGAACTCAAACTAAATATATGGGTAAAATTTGTATTAAATTCATATATTTAATAGACCAATTAGAAGATCCTTCCTATCTCTTTGCCTATTTAATATGGGAAGGAATTGAAGACATAAAACAGTCTACGAAATAATATTGATGGAATTTCCCAGGCGAACCTAACGAACCTCTTTTTTCCATTGTTAAAAGCAAAAGAAGAGAGTTGAGTTATTATTTTAAAGATGTTTCTCAGAAATGTCTTCTCAAGCTCGAATCATATTCAGTATTAAATTGAGATAAATTTGTATTATAAAAAATTAAGTGAACTTTTTAACCCATCTGTAGCAGCTTCAAAATGTAACATTAATGTGAAACAAATGATTATATTATTTAAGAACATACCGTTATTTACATCATTTTAAGCCCAATGCATAGAAGGAGCATTTTGTTAAACAAATTTTAACTAAGGTAAAAAGTGGATTAAAACCGGATATATTGCAATTATCAATGGCCACAAAAATAAAATATGAAGATTTGCTTTTGCTGCTATCAAAATCAATTTGATGTCCGGTAAATAGTGTTAATGTTGAAAGATTCTTCAGCACATATAATTTACTTGTAACCTGTCGTCGCACTAATCTAAAAGAATCATCTGTGGAAACATGTTCCATGCTTAGTTTTAAGAAATTTTAACTTTTCATCTATTTTATTTTATATATATGTTTTTGTCTTTATAATTTTCCATATGACATTTTAATAAGTGTCATGATTTTCTATTATTTATGCTATTGTTATATCATCTTTAAATTGTATGTATATAATAAATTGTGTTAAAATGTATTGAACTTGATTATTATTTGATTTTATATTAAATAAAAATAGATGCTAAAATTAAATATTTTAAAATGCTACAAAATGCTAAAATTAGTAAAAATAGATGCTCAAAGTGACTCTAATAATAATATAATTTATAATATTATAATCGATATTTTAAACTTTTTCACATTTGAGTCTAATATTTCGTGCTTGTATGATTGGAAAAGATTGATTTAATCAAAAATAATAAATAAAGAAAAAATATTGATAATTTTATAATTTATATTATTGTATATAATTTAAATAGAAACATAAAAATTATAATTAATTAAATAACAGCACTTGTATATTCAAATACAGCAGTTCATTTTAAATTGTAATTATTAATACGAATTATTGAGAAAATTAAAACTATTATAAATTTTTGATTAATTAAATTTTATATTGACAGTAAATCATCCTATAATATTTATTAATAAGTCCAAAATCTTATGAGAAAAATAATTTTGCTGATGCAATTTAATAATTGAGGGACTTGGACTGTTATCATAATATGCTACAAATGAAATTTCTGAAATATTTGGTAATTAAATATAACGAAGAAAGAGAAAAATTATTTTGCTGATGCAATTTAATAATTGAGGGACTTGGAGTGTTATCATAATATGCTACAAATGAAATTTCTGAAATATTTGGTAATTAAATATAACGAAAAATATATTAAATATTTAAGTATTTAGGGTGTATTATCAACAAAAATCTATCTTGGGAACCACATGTTCGGTATATTTTATTTGCATTGTTGACCAATATTTTCTTTATTGGTATAAGGATAATAATGTAATTAATTTTTATTTAAATAAAATTAAGAGGAATAGCAAAATTTTTAGAAAAATTACAATTTATGTTATTTAAGAATGTAAATAATCAACTTATAAGGGCCTGCAGATGTCATAGTGCATGGACGACGCATGGATGCACACACGCACTTACATCTATCTCCATTCAAATTGCAATTTAATTTACATTGGAGGAAGAGTTGAGTTATGGATCATTTTCCCTGTTTTATTTTAATATTTAAATATAAATTTGGAAAGATTATAAAGAAGTATCTAAACATGCTGAATAAATGATCGATGTTTAAAAGATCATATGCTATTAGCAATAAGAAATCTTAAGTTGCTAAAAAAAATTACACTACCAGAGATCTGATTTTTTAATTTTTTGAACTTTTATCTAGAATATTTCCAGATGAAAGTTCCAAAAATAACTAGAAAAGTTCCAATTTTGGAATAAACAAACCTTAGAAAATATCTAATACACATCACTATCCAATTCTCTGTAATGGCATACTATTGGTTGGATGGAAATGGAATTGAATCAAGCTGATTGTTCCAGCAGTTGAATTGTCAAGAATAATATCAAGAATGGAAAATTTCAGAATATGAGACAATGCTAAGTCTTCTGACAGATAACTTTAATATCATAAGATCTCAAAATGATCATTATGTGCACATAACTGTTACTCATTATAGACATATTCCCATTCACAACTTTAAAAAAATCAAACTCATTGAAGCCAGTGAAAGAATGTCAAAATAAAATTGTGACCAGAATGCTTAAAAAGCTTTATGCCAAGAGAGGAATAATTTATATTTTCTTGTCCCCAATTTAGTAAAAGGATGCATTTGAGTTGGTGGAGTCAGCTTTCATTTGAACATATGGAGCAAAGTTGTGTTCAGAGAAGAATCGAAATTCAGCATATAATTTGATTCTAGAAAAAATTATGTGGAGAGAATATAATACAAGATATCAACTATTAAACATCAGAAAATAATCATTTTAAAAAATTGAAATCTATTGGTACAATCAAGAATTATCATCAATGGAATACAATTTTTGGGGAAGCACTTTTAATAGCATTAGGCAGAAAAGATCCTTGAATATGTTTTTCCATTTCAAGTGCAGTGTGTCTAGGATTCATATTGGTGAGTGATAATACTCATTAGACAGACATGTATTATGGACCAATATATTGATGAACAGTGAAAAGACTGACCAGACAAATCCAACTGAGCATATCTGGGTGTTCTTGAAAAATAGATTGCTATTGTCATTCCTTTTCCCAGAAGCATTTTTGAGTTTAAAATTGCCTTTTTGCATGAATGATCATTAAAACCATATGTTATTAATGTCTCATTGTAAACTGATTATTTGTGTTTCCAAGAAAACTAAGGCTGGGTATGCATGTATGTATTGCTAATATATATCTTAGACTCATTATACAATATCATTTGTTAATCTAGTAAATATTTAATTAGTATAATTTGATTAAATACCTTTCCATTCCAATCTTTGTGAATATTTCAGCAGTTGTTTGAAGAACTTTGTCAACATAATCAACCCTATCTGGATAGCATTTCAATGCTAAATTGACAAGAGATACTTGAAGAGATACCGTATCTTCAGGTGGCATGTCTTGACGAGACTGAAATGATTTAAGTTTTGAGTTTATTATTATTTGTATATTAATAATAAATATTTAAATTTATTATTAGATATATTTCAAAACTATTCAATAACAATAGAAACATGTATACAAAGTTTCAAGTATCCAATCTTAATGGGAGTGAGATTAGCATGTTAATTAAAAAAGTTGTATATTGCAAGAAACACTTTGTAAATTAAATAATGGTATTCTTTTTCTTTAGTTTACAAAATACTATTCATTACTGAAAAAGCACAAATTATCAAAAATCTGGAATAAAATTATCATTAGTTTAAATGAAAAACTTATATTCCTAGCCCAAAAAGTCACCCACTTTTCACTGAAATATGATGAAATACAGTCTAATTACTTCAATAATTAATGTGAATTATCATAATTTTATTTTCTTAAAAAGCCCTAAATAAGTAGGCTGGCTGCTAATGTAGAAACATTATATAAACTTCCAACTATGCTGATTGCATGGCAAAGTTTCTTTTACCACTGAAGAATTTGGATTCAACACCATCATGATTTTAGAGATTTTAGCCCAGCCTATTTGTAGCCATTCTTGAAGACTGACCCAATCACAATGTGAATAACCAAATCATTGTGAATGATCCAATCAGAATGGTTTATTGTTGACCCTGGAATGGCACTATTGTTTAATAATCTCGCATTAGAAAGAGCATCAGAAACTCCATAAGGAAAATGTCCCCAATAAAAGTCAATATATAGAATTGTTTAGCAATTTCATAGAATATTCCTTGCAAAAATATAAAATCATCATCATAATTCACTATGAACATTAACAAAAACCAATGATATACATAACATACTATTTGATTATTATTGACTATTTCATCATGATAAAAATAAAAGCATAAAATCATATATATAAAATGACATTTTTCATCAAATAACAGATATAAAAAAGTTGATATTTCAATCAATATTTAGGAGCAGCTTATACTATGCTAGATAAATTATTAAGGTTTAAATTCTTTAAAAAGTTATATTTTATATTGAAATTTTAAAGACTGTTCCATATTTAGTAGTAGTAAATAATAAAATGAATATTTTAAACAATTAAGTATTTTTAAATTTAGAACTGTTTTTTAAGAAACACTTTCACAAAATGTGTCTGATGCTGAAACCCTTTATGTAACATTTCTTCCATTTTACATTTTATTTTCACATTTCTTCCTCCACACCATCAAGATGTCAACTTTGAAAGTTCTGCTCATTAGCTATTTCTTGTAGAAGCATAATGCTCAAACTGAATTTTCAGTACAAATTATGTTTGTTTGTATGTACACTGATAAAGTGGGGAACCAGTACAATAGACATGAAATTCTATTTTTTATGAAATACTGTAAGTGATCACACATTTATTTGAATTAAAACATGTCTACAAAATGTCTATTGTCTAAACATATCTAAAAAATCAATTTTTTAAATACTACACATTACATATATTTATCTATCTTTAAGGCTTTCAGTTTTTGTTCAACTGAAATGAACTACATTTTCTTCTCTATCATTTTATTCAAAATATTGACATTTAAAAAACAAACAAAAAAAACCAAAGTCAAACAAGATAGCAAAATGCATAATGATAAAGCAGAGAGAGTGCATAATAATGTATGCAAGCAGATATGTCCATTGTGGTAACAATACACATGCTAGTGTTAGCTTCAAACGTTATCTGTTGAACTCAGCAGTAAAAATCAACATTAAATATTTCAATAAAAATCACTACTAGAAAGCTATGTTATATAAAGTGGAATATTGGATAACTGAAGATTGAATAATCAAGATTAATAGTAAATTAATAGTTTTACTTTTTTTGTATGTATGATGGATTTTGATAAAAATAAAGTGGTTAAAGCTAACTATTGGAAAAACTATTGAGGATAAATTTTTAAAATGAAAACTTTTACCTGGATTATTTGTGCTACTTGTTCAGAAAATATATCAAACAATTTAATTTCTTGAGGTATTCCACTACCATCTTCTCGTGTAGCAAAGACAGCTAGCCTATAAAATAAAATAAAATGTGTCAAAATTATTATATACTTATAATAATAATAATAATAATAATAATAATAATAATACGTAGTGGGCCGTGCGGGCCTCACAGAAATAATACGAATGATATTTGAATTCTAGAGAAGAAGTCGATATAGGAAATTTTAACAAAACAACACAACATACATAAAACACACAAAACCGCAAACAATACATATTTCGCCACTTGATCAACTCACAATAAGCTCTGAATCGTTCTGTACTTATTGAAATATAAACACTTACTTAAATATTATTGTTTTTCTGTTATCGTTTTGTCTGCGATCTACCAACTTATTATGTGCTGATTATTTTGTACAATAAATTATTTAAACCTATATATTTTTATTACCGTTGATTATACCGTTTATTACATTCTTGCATTCTCCTTGTTAACGTTTATTACATTGTTGCATTAATCTTTGCCCTTCGGCTAGGACGCCGAGCCACCGCCACCAGTCCGCTCACCGTTTAAATTATGTGAAAGGCCGGTTCCCACTAGCCGCTGCGGTAGAAAACACAGATAGAAACCGTCGCCGGCTGCCGCAAGCGAAATCCGCCGTGTGATTCCCATTTTGACGGAAGCGTTTTCCCATAGTTCTTTGCGATTTCAGTTTCTCCCAAAAGTCTTTGCGAATAAATAAAACATGGACGTTGACATGTGTAAAGGAGTTGCTGTTTATCTAATGATGAAGCTAAAATTTATGGATTTGAAAACGATGAAAATTCAACAAAAAGATCTGTTTGGGTCAAAGATATATATAAAAAAAGAAAACAGCAAGGCTACTTTTCCAACTTGATTCAGGAAATGAGATTGAAAGATAGAGAAAATTATTATAAGTAAAAATCATGATGTACTATATATTATGATAATTATTTGCTTATTAATAAGCTATAAAGGTTGTATTAGTATTTATTTAATATACATCATAAAATAGGTTAAAGTTTATTGGTCAGATTATAGACGACGGTTCTTGCCGTTGCGGAAGAGTTGAAAAGAATTCATTCCAGTGCGGTGCGGTTTTGCCGCGCGATTATGACGTCAAAACCGCACTGCTTTCGTCATCAGCGGATTTTCCGTTGCGGTTCCGCACTAGTGGGAACCGGCCTTTACTCCGTTCCAGGTTCAGTGCGGAGTAGCTGACATTTTATACGATCTTGTAGCAAATTAAAAATTTTCAAGGATGAATTAAAAAGTAATAGCTGTGCCATGCGATTGTTAACGACCTTGCTAAATATGTATATAATAGGTTAAAATACTTACGTTAAGTCCAACTTTGCAAAAATCGCTCTGCACTTACCCCACTCAGCCTTATCTTTTATTTTAAATAAAAATCAAATGATTATCATCACCGACGTATTAGCAAGAATAATCCAATTGTGTAACGAAATCGCCCTTTTATTATTAGAGGTAATAAGCAAGTCAATGCATGATATTCCTTTCCATTCCTGTTTCAAACAAGTTCACGCAGCGCCCTGCATGCTGTTCTATGCGTTGAGCGACTTACCTAGCCTTTTTTGTTATTTAATTAAACACGCCGCTCTTTTATGGTTGTTTTCTTCAGAATTAAGGATTGCAAATATTTTTTAGCTTTTAGGCAAAAACAACAATTACAAAATGCAAATTGCGTGGTAATTTTAGCCAAAGAAAAAATCGACAAATATAAATTTCGATTAATTAAGTATTTAACTTTATAAATTTATAAAAAAGGGCGGCATTTATAAAACCTTTATAAATTTTTATAAAAGGGGGCATTTTGGTTGTGAGGTCTTGTCACTTCACAACTAAAATGCCGCCCTTTAAATTTGCCGCCTCGGACAAACGTCCGGATTGCCGGACCCTCCACGAGTGTGGGTGCAGCCCGTGATTGGAAGTGGCCCCGCCCCCTTAGTGATCTCCGATTGGAAAGGAGGCGTAAAATATGCAAAAAAAAAAAAAAGCTTACCACTAGTCTGTTTCAAGATAACCTGACAGCCGAACCACCAAAGGAAACACTATATTCATACGCGATTTGTAAATAACAACAATATTTCATTAAATTTTGTCATGTGATTTTAAAATATGTTTTTAAATCATCTCAATAATTTAATATTTCGATATTTTATTTCCCAAAACAACAAATTATAGGATAATATTAAATTTAACTAATAAGGACTATTTTCCTTTGGGTAGAAATATCCACAACAATGATAGTGATTTATTGTCAGGTTATCTTCAAATAGACTAGTGGTATCCAAACTTTTTGACTGCGTACCCTAGGACAGAAAAAATAAATGGCACGTACCCCCAACTGATTGAGCAGATATCTATTGTAATTAGTGTTTTAAAGAGGAAATAAGGCCTTATATAATATCCAAAAAAGCTATAATTGCACATTATTTTTATTATTAACATAGATGCATATTTATTTTTCTAATTAAAATTTAATGAGAAGAATGGGCTTGCATTTGTTTAATAATTTCTGAAAATGCTGGTTTGATGTTATCTGACACTGCGATACGAAGGTCTGGTTCCAAGTTTAATTTATTTCGATATTTAGTTTTAATACTCAGTGATCTAGCAGCTTGTAGAGTCTACAAACAATATATAAAATAAAAATGTATAGACCAATTTCCAACGAACATCCGGTTGACCATGCGCTCTAGAATGACGGGCTGATTCATCCGGCTTGCTTATATTGTATATGTTGTTTGTCGATTTGGTGAAGTAAAGTCTGTAAAATTTAAAAAATGCCGACCTCGCCTTTATCTTATCCCCTAATTAAACACTCCTGAGTTCATTGGTGAAGGTCCCATGTGGGGCAGAAGCCCCATTCTCAAGTTATGGGGCTCCTAATTTGGGGCTCGGAATCACGTTTTTTTATGATTTTCTGCAAAACTTTTATAGATAATCGATTAATCAGCTATTTTAAACGATTTTAAAAGTATCTTATTATTCCGAATCGAATGCAATCAATTTAAATAAGCTACGATTTATCTTTACGAAGTTACGCGATTTTTTTCATTTACGATATGATATATTCGTTCTGAAGCTTGGTAGAATTCTCAGATATTTAAATTTTTTACTGTTTTGTATGTAAAACATCCTATTAATTAATTATACTACATTCGATCAATTTTCTACACTGAATAATAATAAATCAAATATATAACTTTGAAGATCATCTTTGTCAGTCAGTCGAAAGAGTGAACAGTGATAAATGAAGTATAGTGGAGAGAAGGCAAAATTTTATTTTGAATGCTGCCAATTAGTTGAGATTATGTTCTTCACAAACTATTTATAACTTATTAATGATTATATTGGGGATTGAGATATATTATAATAGTGAAAGTTAGCAACATTTAATATTTCGAAGTATTTGTATTCAATCTGGTAAATATTTATTCTGTGCACGAACAATTAGCAGCACATAGTAATAATAAAAGTTTATAAGTTATAAGTTTATAATAAAAGTTGTAATAATAAAAGTTTTAAACTTGTAATAATAAAAGTTTTAACTTTTAAAGTTGTTTCGGCAACTTATTGCCGAAACAACTTTAAAAATCAAGGATTAAATGTATTAATAAATTTAAAACTTACACAGCCATACGAGTACATCTGGCCATTGACATTTAGGCCTATCTTTCATTTCACTCGAAAATAATGAACGATTTCGTTCATCATATGGATCGGGATAATGTTCTCCACAAACTGTCAACTTTTCTTTATTCTTCGATGTTCAAATTATTAAAATATGCACTAGTCATATTCAAATATATCCACGCTATAAATCAATCCGATTCAAAACTGCAGAAACGGTTACACTCACTTTTAAAAAAGAAGTCCGTTAGCCCCTCCTTCCGGTAAAGGAATCCCCGATGTCAATGTTTTTGTTTATTTTGTAAACTGGTCTATATGTTCAAATATATTTGCGTTGTTTTATTGTTTTTTTTAATATAGGGCCCGTTTCTTAACATATGCTACAGGCCTCGCACTAGCTTAATCCAGCACTGCCTAGGTTGTGGAAAATTTAAGATCATAAGAACAAGATCGTTTCCATCGTTATTTGCATACCGAGCAAGTAAGAATACTGTATAGTAAGCTGTGTATATTGAGTTTTATAGAGAACTCAAAGTAGCGTATCAGAACAGCAGATTTGTTTGTCTATATAGTACTATGTTTCTATGTAGTACTGTACAAATACGGTACGTATACTATACTGTAAAACAGAGATGTCAAACTGGCGGCCCCCAACGTTCCTAAAATGAAAATTTTTTGTGGTCCCAATGTTCTTAACTAAAATGAAAATGGGAATATGTTAAGAGATAATAGGAAGCAACTCTTGCTTCGTAGCTGTGTAATATACTATGATACACTAGTTTGATTTTAATGAAATGTATAAATTTTAATTGTAAGAGTTTTTTTCGATTGGCCTTATTGGACGGATACATACAGATGACACTGATCTTTAAGATCGGTGACTCAAACTAAGTGCTTTTCTGCAAGGATTACATCGTTTTGTGCGAAATTTCTTACAAAAAAAAGTCATAAATGAGAGCCTGCATTTTTTTTTTGGATAGACATACAAAATCAAGTGCCAAACAATCCCTCTTTGAAAGAGTGTATAAAGTACGTGCTAACGGGCTTGTTAAAGATTTATTTGTTGCGTTATTAGCTTATTTTAAAAATGTAAGTCATCGGTTTCCAAACTTTATATTACTACCCCTCCCCTAAAACATAATCTAATTTTGGGGCCCCTTATTTCATTATTTCATAAAAGTAATGCAGACACATATTTCACGGCAAAGTTTTATTAATACAAAAAAACGAAAAAATAAATATAATTGACAATCATATTGAATTGTATTAACGTAACTGATAATCATTTTTAAATTAATTTCTTTTTATAATAAAATTACTAATTGATACAGCGTCCTGTCGCTGACGTTTGAATTTGACGTTATTTTTATTGGTTATTGTTGCTAGCGGCCGTTTTAACTAATTGATACAGCGTCCTCTCGCTGACGTTTGAATTTGACGTTATTTTTATTGGTTATTGTTGCTAGCGGCCGTTTTATAAACTATACCAGGGGTTCCCGAAGTGCGGCCCGCGAATGTCAGATCATCAGCGAGTTTGAATTCATAGAGATAATTTACATTTTTACAAAAAATAAATAAATTTTATCATATTATTAAAATTGTTCAATTAAAAAACTACATTTATAAGTGCTTCCAAATATGTTATTATTATTTGGAAGCACTTATATACGCGAAAAAACGTTCTCAATCATGAGTATTAATAAGTCCAAATTGAGATCAAAATTAACTGGTGAACATTTACAAGAGGTGTTAAGAATACATTCAACCGACTTAGAACCAAGGGTCAATGATATTGGAACATTTACAAGCTGTGTTAAGGATACATTCAACTGACTTAGAACCAGCATTTACAAGCGGTGTTAAGAATACAATGATTTAGAACCAAGATTCAATATTAGAAGAAACAACAACTGCAAAATCACACATTTCAGATTGATGAATTTATTATTTGTTTCTTTTTTTATTTGAAATTATTTATTTATTTTTGTTTAATTATTTTTTGAAATGTACTATTTTAAACAGTTTGTATTAAAAAGTAATTATCATCATAAAAAAGAACTATTACGTTATAAAATTAGTATAAATCTTTCCCTTGTGTCTAACTTTTTATCGATTTGAACATATTTTACTCCAAGATATATATAACACTACAAAAGGCATCACTACTCAATATATGCAACATAGTAAGAAAGTTTCTCAGCAGCACAGACAGTTAGTTAATATACAACTAAAACATCTCAAGTAACAGCTATGTTTTGACTCTTGTCCGACATTGCACTTTAGCTCCGGAGTTATTTCGTGCTCACATTGACATACTCCAATATAATAATAATAATTTTTAACAAAAAAATAAATTTGTTTTTTTACCTATCAATAAGAGCTATAATGATATTTTTAACATTTACATGCTGATGAAGTTCAGCACAAGCTTTCAAAAAGTTATTTAAAGTTTGAAGATGGAATTCATCAGGAAAAACTTGTATAATACACTCCATAAGATATTCTTGTGCTATAGCATCACGACAACTCACTGCTTGTTCTAAAATGCCTGGAAGAACAACCTATAAAATAGAAAATTTCATTTTACACTCTATAGTTATTATTTTTATTTTAATATCTCAACAATAGATTTTACTCTTCAATTTAATAAATAAAATATAATTATTTTTTCTATTAAAATAGCTTTTTATTATTTAATGATGCAATTCCATTATTGAATTTGTTTACTTAAAATTTGAAATCTGATTCCAATATAAAAATAAATTTTATATTTTTATAGAATAAAATTCCAATATTTGGTATTTGATAGATCAACACTCCAAACAGTCTCAGATAAAAGTTGACAGATGTTAATATTAATAAAACTAATATTAAACAGCTACATCAACTCTACAATAATATAATAATAAATAATTTTAAAAATTTTAGTGAAAATAAGAAATCTATAAATTTTTCTATTTGGTCATAATTCTATATAAAATTTAATTATTATTATAAAAATTAATAAAAATATTATAAATGTAAACAAAGTGAAGAGTTCAAACAAAATGTCTTATCATTCCAAAAGTTGTATGTCAATTTCTTTTGTAAAGTTTTTATTTTATTGTTTTTACTTTTTTAAGATCATAAACACATTGATTAGTATCATCAATCCATTATTTTATATAGTTGTCATAACTTTCTATTGCTTTTTGCCACATCAGAACAAATATACCAGCATGATAAACTAGAGATCTGTAGTTATTTGTCAAAATTAATGAAGATGCACATAATACCCCGTTCGCACTACCTTAAGTTAAAGAACTTTAAGTTAAACTCGTTTAAGATAAAGACGTTTGTTATAGGAGGCGTTCGCACTCAACAATCACTAATGATCTTTAGTCTGAAATAACGTCATTTCCTCTGACGTTATAAGCTAACATAGTAAGAAAGTTTCTCAGCAGCACAGACAGTTAGTTAATATACAACTAAAACATCTCAAGTAACTATGTCTTGACTCTTGTCCGACATAGCACTTTAGCTCCGGAGTTATTTCGTGCTCACATTGACATACTCCAATATAATAATAATAATTTTTAACAAAAAAATAAATTTGTTTTTTTACCTATCAATAAGAGCTATAATGATATTTTTAACATTTACATGCTGATGAAGTTCAGCACAAGCTTTCAAAAAGTTATTTAAAGTTTGAAGATGGAATTCATCAGGAAAAACTTGTATAATACACTCCATAAGATATTCTTGTGCTATAGCATCACGACAACTCACTGCTTGTTCTAAAATGCCTGGAAGAACAACCTATAAAATAGAAAATTTCATTTTACACTCTATAGTTATTATTTTTATTTTAATATCTCAACAATAGATTTTACTCTTCAATTTAATAAATAAAATATAATTATTTTTTCTATTAAAATAGCTTTTTATTATTTAATGATGCAATTCCATTATTGAATTTGTTTACTTAAAATTTGAAATCTGATTCCAATATAAAAATAAATTTTATATTTTTATAGAATAAAATTCCAATATTTGGTATTTGATAGATCAACACTCCAAACAGTCTCAGATAAAAGTTGACAGATGTTAATATTAATAAAACTAATATTAAACAGCTACATCAACTCTACAATAATATAATAATAAATAATTTTAAAAATTTTAGTGAAAATAAGAAATCTATAAATTTTTCTATTTGGTCATAATTCTATATAAAATTTAATTATTATTATAAAAATTAATAAAAATATTATAAATGTAAACAAAGTGAAGAGTTCAAACAAAATGTCTTATCATTCCAAAAGTTGTATGTCAATTTCTTTTGTAAAGTTTTTATTTTATTGTTTTTACTTTTTTAAGATCATAAACACATTGATTAGTATCATCAATCCATTATTTTATATAGTTGTCATAACTTTCTATTGCTTTTTGCCACATCAGAACAAATATACCAGCATGATAAACTAGAGATCTGTAGTTATTTGTCAAAATTAATGAAGATGCACATAATACCCCGTTCGCACTACCTTAAGTTAAAGAACTTTAAGTTAAACTCGTTTAAGATAAAGACGTTTGTTATAGGAGGCGTTCGCACTCAACAATCACTAATGATCTTTAGTCTGAAATAACGTCATTTCCTCTGACGTTATAAGCTTACCTAAATACTGAAGTTAAATTTCCAATTTTATTCTAACTTCAAATGGTGTTCGAATGAAGCGATACTCTTTTAATCCCTCGGAAATTCTTTCATACACTTTTCTATTCCTTTTCTGACTTCTTAAGTCATCCAAATTGCTTTGCCACAATTGAATAAGTATTTTTACTTCGCCTTCATCCCAATTTTTTTTTTATTTTTACATCCGCCATTTTATTTTTAAAAAAGCGCCCCCTGCCTGTTTCTAAAGTTTTGACGTCACTAACGACGTTAAAACGTCTTTAAAGACGTTCTCGAAACACCTTTAACTTAACGATGTTGTGAAACATCGTTAAGTTAAAGACCGGTGTTCGCACTACTAATTTTAATTGTAGTTGGGACTTAAAGATCTTTATCTTTGCAAGTGCGAACGAGGTATAAGTTTGTTCCATATTTGAACAAAAAAATTTAATTGATCAGGTTGGCATTTTGATCCATTGAATTAAAGAACAGTTTATATAACAATATCTTATGGCCACAGTTTAATATATATTACAATGTTTCATCACAAAATTATATTCTCTTTTATTTTAATATGATTAAAAGTAGCCATATTAAAATAAGAGAATATAATTTCAGAAAAGTTCAAAGGGGTGAATGATTATGTAGAAAAATAAGATTTTGTTTCAAAGGTTAAATCTACAAAATATATTAAACAAATGATTAGAATAAAAACTTTTTAAAAACTTGAGAAATACTTTTGAAATGATAAATTAATAATTTTACACTTACCTTTTTATATCTATCCATGTCTACACATTCCAACTGTGATAAACGAACTAAATTAGTACCAACTAATAACCTTAACTCTTGTCTTTCTCTCTCCCTCTTGTCTCTATCTCTAGAATGACCTTGATGTTGCATTCTAACCCATAGCTTGTTCATTTCCGCAAAATTCAAAAGAATAAAGTCAACTGAATCTTTAACAGTTCCTATTGTATCACCATCTCTGAAATTATATTTTTCAAAGTCATTTAAATAAAATTTAAACATTATAAAATACCAAAATTGCTATAATTAAATTCTTATTTTTTTCAACATCTGCCACTATATTAAATTGGACACATTATGTTAAATTTGTTCAAATCAATTTAGTATTCTTGACATTTTAAAAAATATCAACATTATACATACATATATTTGAAAATGTTCTAACATGCTTAAAATGTAAATGCAAACATATACTATAACTATCATCATTATTTATATAAAATATAATTTTATTGAATAAACTCTATTTTTTCTAGAAATTATGAAAATGCAACAAAACTGTCGAAAATTTAACATTTAAATTTTCACACTTATTATACACACATTCCTTATTATAACAGACTCTCTGGCTAAAATAAAACTTTTGTAATTTTTTTTTTGTATTCAAATAAATAGCCATTATTTCAATCTATTGTATACTAGTTGTCAGTAACATGTGCTAATTTATATAATTTTTATGAATTGACAAAGTTTTATACTTTTTTTTTGCAATGGAAAAACATTCTTTTTATACATTTTCAATGACAGAAAAATTTCAAGATAAGATTTATGATGCATTATTTAAGAAATTTTTATGATTCATTATTACATCTGCAGTATCCTACATACAAAAATAATAAAATTTTTGCTTTTATTTGAAATGTTTAAATAAAACATTAACCACAGTTGCAAAGTCGCGGATTTGAACAGATGTCAATAATACTAATTAAACTAAACCTAACGGTTCTAGCGACTCTGCAATCCAGAGTTCTGCCTGAGCTCAGGTTTTTTCCTAAGTTCTAACTTAAATCTAATTAACTACAAAACAATCTAACAATAACGTTAACCGGCAAAAGCAAAACCGGAACTTATAACTAGAAGTAACGAATAAGGGTTAGATTGAAAACAACAAAACGATGTTAGAACTTACACTAATAAATTGAATGAATTCTCAAACAAGTTAGATACTAAGAAAATATAAATTTATTAGACTTGAAACACTTACAAAAGTGTTAATAAATGCTTTATTGAAACTATAATAAAGCAACAATCAAATAATCAACAAAATTTGTTTAATCCACTTCAAATATCCAAAATCCTCAAGAAACAAACCTTAAATACTACTAAATTCTACTATCTCCACTTCCGATACAAACTTCAAACAATCGTCAATCTTTACAAGAAATCAAATGTCACTCGCCAATTTTATGTCTGGATTCAACACCTCAATTGGCTGGTCGGATGCGTCCACTTTTATACTCGAGTGATGTACAGTCCCGTGTTGCTTCATTTACATACTTATACGTAACAAGTTCAAAGATATTAGCTTACAGAGTAATTCATTCATGTCATCATCTTTACAGTTAATTTATATATCGAACAAAACACCTATATGGATCATTCTTATTTTCACATATCAGTTCAGTGGTAAAATTAGTTAGATTAGATGATGACGTTATTACCTGGGATAGCTCTTCCGGAGGACTGTTCCGATTCCATATCACACGATTGCCAACTACGACGGAGAAGGTGGAAGTAAGTTAACTTTTAAACTAAAATATAATACGTTAGCATATAGGAAAATAACGATAAATAATAGAATGCATAATAAAATAAAAATAGGACAAGTCAAAGTTAACTTCCTCATACAGTTATTCTTTCAGAATCTTAAGTTAAATTTAATCTCTTAAGCAATCATACATATGAATAAGATTTAGAGAATTAGATTTTCAGATTATTTTTCAGCTAAATAAAAAATTACTATTAAAGTTTCACATATTTTATAACTTTTTAATAGGGTTCCATAGTCATATTAAATTGAGAATTGATTATGTTGGAGAAAAGTCAAGGTAGAGTTATTAAAAGATTGTTTATCAACCATAATCAATTGAAAAACATTTCATTTAACAGAAATTAATAGATATAGAATGTGCAAAATGAGACTGATTCATGAAACTCCCATATATATTTTAGTTTCACATTTTAAGGCTATTTTAAAATTAAATAAGTATTAAATGATCAGTCTCTTCAGAGCTTACATTTTTATTAATTCTATGTATATTTTCCTGAATAATTTTTCTATAATCCTAATTAGTACTGCATATTAAATACTTACGGAGTAGTTTCTTCATCACTGTCTGGTAATATATTGCGAGTACATTGTAGTAAGTAGTTTCTTAAAAACAGTCCTCTTAATGGATGTTGCACACCTCTGCACATTTCTACAACATCTTTTAATATATCTTTCTTTGAATGTTCATTTGTTTTCATATAAACTAAGCCAACTGTAATCAAAAGATATCTGAAAATATAAAGTTAATTTAAAATATTTTGCTAGAAATATATATAATTGAGAATATTTTACATAAAAGCATATTACCATAACATTATTTTAAGATACAGATTTCCCTCATTTTATGAATACTCATTTAATAAATTTTTGAATAAATGAACTGTAATTTTTGGATTAATGTACTTTGTTTTTTGATTTCAAAAATAATTTTTGCTTTTATGGAGAAAAACCATATTATCAAATAAATCAATCTACTATAATTGTGTTTAAAATAATGACTATCTTATTTTATAATTAATGAATGACAATTCATTTTTAAATTATATAATAAAAATCATATTCAATAAGTAGGTTTAACCTGAAAACAATATATACATCATCATATGAATGTATTCAAATAAAATTTATATAAAAATAACAACAACAATAATAATAATAATAATAATAACAATAATAATAATAAGTAACCATTTTACTGATTATTCAAAATTATTTTAGTCCATATTTGAATAATTGATATACTACTGTTATCTGCTGTTCAAAATTATCATATGCATGCAAGAGAACTTTTAAAAAAAAAAAAATTTATTTCCAATTTGGGCAAAAGCTCTCAAAAAGAAGGTCAAATATGCTGAAAAAATGATTGAAATAGTTCATTATTACTAATGTAATAATGATCTGAATTTGATGATTTTGAATTCTGAAAAACACTAAAGTCATTACTTAATAATGTTCAAAAATTATGCTATCTTTAAATGATAAATTCTTTTTTCTAACACTTAGGTAGGATATAAACATCTTTATTACAGTTGTTGTGCAGTCACAGAAACGTTTTCAGTCTATCCAACCCTCATCAACTGTATCTATACTATATATACATATATTATGTAGACCTTAATAACAGTTAAGAATTTCAATAAAACAATATGAATTCTATAATTGCATTTAAATTCAAAAATAATAGAAGTTTGTCTTATTGTTAACAATTACATATATATAAAAGTTAAGGTTATCAGTGCTTAGAGGATGAAAATATCTATAATTATTTATTAATAATATATAATGTGTTAGTAATAAATTACTTAATATAACTGTTTTTTTTTTTTTAATTTAAATTACTACTATTACTATAAAACATAAATAGGATAGGAGTAAAATAAGCAGAATAAAAATAAATAAAATAAAAAGTAAATAAATAAAAATAAGTCCTATATGTGTCTAATGTACATTATTGTCTATTGCTAAATTTTTTTTGTTTTTCTCGCACCATTTCCATGTGTTATTGATAAGTGTTGAGTCTAATTGGTTTACAACACAGTGTCCCTTCTTTGTTTTGTATATTTTTGTCACTTCTGCCATCTTTCCCTTTTCCAGTTCTACTTGTTTTACAATGTGTGTGTCATCCCATAATATGTCTACATGGTGGCTGAATGTTCGGCTTACTAGTGCTGTATTACATTTGGCTTCTTAACATCTTTTTTTATGTTCCACTATTCTTTTACTGTTGTTTCTGGCCGTGTAGTCTATGTAATTTTCATATGTTCCCATATTGTGGTTTTTGATGGAAATCCGGTAAACTCCATTCTTTCTTAGGTGTGGTATCTCATCTTTGTCATTGCATTTCTTCTCTGGAAGGTTAATTTTGTGTTTGTGAATTGTTCTATTTCGCTTTTTGTTTTTATGGGTAGTAGGACAAGCAAAACTACATGGTATATTAGAAAAATGATAAATAACTTGCAAAGAAATATCAAAAATAACAGCGGAAATTGAAATGAAAGAACAGAAAGAAATGAAAATAGTAAATATAGAGCAGTGAAAATATCCCAACTACTACTAAAACCAAAAAGCAAAATAGAACAATTCACAAACACAAAATTAACCTTCCAAAGAAGAAATAAATACTCTGTTTAATGTCCTATGCAATGACAAAGATGAGATACCACACTTAAGAATGGAGTTTACCAGATTTCCATCAAAAACCACAATACGGGAACATATAAAAATTACATAGGCAACACGGCCAGAAACATCAGCAAAAGAATAGCAGAACATAAAAAAGATGTTAAGAAGCCAAATGTAATATGGCACTAGCCAGCAGAACGTTCAACCACCGTGTAGATGTATTATGTTACACGCATCCAGTGGTGCCGAGACGGCGGGGAAGAGGGGACAAATTCCCCGGGCCTGTAGAAGATTGAAGGGCCCAGGCCGCTTCCTAACAATAAGAATTTATTTATATATGGGCCCAAAACCTGGTTCGTACTGGGGCCTGGGATTTCTTTCAGCACCACTGCACACATCGTAAAACAAGTAGAACCGGAAAAGGGAAAGATAGCGAAAGTGACGAAAATATACAAAACAAAGAAGGAACACAGTGTTGTAAACCAATTAAACCCGACACTTATCAATAACGCATGGAAATGGTGCGAGAAAAACAAAAAAATTTAGCAACGGACAATAATGTACATTAGAGACATATTAGTTTTGATTTTAATATATATAGTATAGATACAGCTGATGAGGGTTGGATAGACCAAAAACATTTCTGTGACTGTACAATAACTGTAATAAAGATGTTTATATCCTATCTAAGTGCTAGAAAAAGAATTTAACACTAAAGTCAAATAAGTGAATAATATGGCATTTTGCATTTTCAATCGTAACTAAACTATTACTTTTTAATTATTGGAAAAAATATTTTGAAAATTCAAATCATGCATTTGTTTGGATAAAGTTTTATTTATTCAAATATTTATTACTTTTAATTAAAACTTGATAAACTATAATTGTATTTAACAATTTTGTTTTTATTGTTTCATTCATTTTCACAGAAGCTTATTTGTTATATCTATAAATATCTATATGTTATATATTGTTTTTTATTAAGATTAAAAATAAACAAAAAGAATAATAAAATAAGTATTCACACAATTTGAACAGGAAATATTCTGAATGTGACAAAAATATAATGCTCCAGGAACAGTTAATCTGATCCTTCTATAATAATTTCTATCTATGCTATATTTGTCAATTGAAAATCAATATCTTTTCTTATTTTTAATTATTCAAAAAATGCCCATTGGCTTAAAATCTATCATTATAGGCTAATATAGCAAATAATGTTCATAACAAAGAGTTTATAATTTTAATCTTGTTTTTTTCCTATTTTTGAAATCTCAAAGTAATGAAGAGATAATTAATATAAATTTTATTCCAAATCATCTTCCAAGGTATATTGTTGGCAAAATATAAGTTAAAAAAAGTTAATAATAAAAAGTAGAAAATGATGTACAACACAATATTCTTTATTGAATATTCATATTATTTTTTAGTCCAACATGACTAACAAGGGGAGGACACAGCTGACCCCACACCGATTTTGATCCGCTTGCATATGGTGAAAATACATCAAAAATGAGTGAATACGTGTCCGAGCTTTTCATTGAATATGGCCTTCTAATAGTATTTTTTAACACTTGAAAAATCGAACTTTTGATAATTCAGCTTAAAAGCGATGGATAGATAACAGATCACCAGGTGCACAGATGGCGCACTCGATAAATACGTGGCTCGTAATCTGAAGGTAGTGGGTTCGAATCCGGGTTGATGTGCATTTTTTTTTTTTATTCATCGAAAAATTATTTTTTATTTTTCATTTTATTATTTTTATGTACTGTACGTTTTAATTTATTTTAATTATTATTAATTTTATATATATTGGTTATCACATAATTCGTATGCATTAATATATTTATGTAGGGTCCCCACAATGTATGTCAGAGTAAAAACACGTATATCGATAAATTATAGCATACTTTCGAATAGGATCGCGAGTAAGTGACGCAAGGATCCAGGATAGGAGAGATTTCGATACTTATTCAAAACAAATAACATATATTTATTTTAAAAAATAGGAAATAAAACACAATATTAACATAATGCGCTAGAGAGAGAGCTATCTGACCCGGAGATCAAACCTGGGAGAGAGTGAATAAAAAAAATTACGTTATTCTTCCATTATTCTTTTATGTCTTCGTTCCCTATCTCGTCGGACGATCCCCGTAGAGTAATAGAGTATTTTGTTTTGTAAATAAATATATTAATGCATACGAATTATGTGATAACCAATATATATAAAATTAATAATAATTAAAATAAATTAAAATGTACAGTACATAAAAATAATAAAATGAAAAATAAAAAATAATTTTTCGATACATAAAAAAAAAAAATGCACATCAACCCGGATTCGAACCCACTACCTTCAGATTACGAGCCATGTATTTATCGAGTACGCCATCTGTGCTCCTAGTGATCTGTCATCTATCTATCGCTTTTAAGCTGAATTATCAAAAGTTCGTTTTTCAAGTGTTAAAAAATACTATTAGAAGGCCATATTCAATGAAAAGCTCGGACACGTATTCACTCATTTTTGATGTATTTTCACCATACGCAAGCGGATCAAAATCGGTGGGGGGTCAGCTGTGTCCTCCCCTTGTAAGCATTATTTAGATTTATGATGCATTATCTGCTGGATTATTTTAATTTCCATATATTATTAAATGAAATTTTAAACTGCAAGACATTTATAAAATTTTTATTGTCATCAAATTACACAAATTATAGCAAAAGTATTTTCAGATAACATACAAATAATTTGCAAAATAAAAAAAAAAAAAAAATCTGTTTTATTAAATGCAAAAGTAATGAATAAATACAGTAATACCCCAATTTATGTAAATCTGACTTACATAAATTTGGAGATATTTAACTTTTCATTCTGCCCCTTTGACCACTTGTTTGTTTCACAATTTATATATACAGACACACAGACACACACACAGACACACATACAGACACACATACAGACACACATACAGACACACATACAGACACACATACAGACACAGACACACACACACACACACACACACACACACACACACACAGACACACACACAGACACACACACAGACACACACACAGACACACACACACACACAGTGGTGCCTTCCAATTTGACATTTGAGTCTCATAGGTTGGCACATGCATGGAATTGTGTGATGTCATTTGCTATTTGTCAGTTCTTTCTGGGCTACTTTGGTGTTTGCCTGTGTTGTGTTAATTTTCAATTCTACATTTTTCAGAAAGCAAAAAATTTGTAATCATTAGTTATTTTTTAGAGTGAAATGTAAGGATGGATTAAAAGAGAACTGATCAGAGGAATAATTCAGAAAAGAAGACGACTTGATTGAGCAAAGAGATGAAGAAAAAAAAATTGTAGATAAAGTGCAAAAAGGTAGAACAATTAAAATTTAACTCGAGTATGGCATTCCTAGGACAACTGTGGCAACATTTTGCAACCAGAAAATTATGGGTGCTAGGGTATCTGCTGAAAGACTTCATTCCAACATTTACGAGCTAATAAATTGTGTGTTGTGTACAAAATAGGGTATTTTGTAATTTAGTGTGTTATACAATCAGTGATGTAACCAGCTTTTTTTTTTGGGTGGGCCACACCGATGTGAAAGAACATTCTCCTGTATGCGCTTTATTAAACTGTATTTACATAACAGAATGCTTGATGATCGGTTAAGCAATTTAGCAATCATGTTCATCGAGAGAAAAATCGCAAAAGCTCTCAATTTGGACAAAGTAATCGATCGTTTTGCATCATTAAGTAAAAATCACCACATAATTTTGTATTGAGCTGATATCAAATAAACACTTATATTTACCAGTATTTTGAAACTTTATTTATTCTTTCCAGCTAATCGCATTAATTAAATACTGTGTAAAATGTGCAAAGGACTTTTTTTTGCAGCTTGTAAATAAAGGTTTTTATCACTATTAGCATGAAATTATGTGGGTTAAATTATACTTGTGGTTTTTTATTTTCATTTTTATGGAATACAAGGAGTCTTGTATTCCATAAAAATGGAATACAAGACTCCTTGTATTCCATATTGATTATGAGGTGTTTAATGTATTGGGTTGTAAATTTTCATTTTTACAAAACTCAAGGCATCTTGGGTTATGTGGAGTTGAACTCTTGCAGTTTTCAATTTTACGTTTCGGGCTATATATTTAGGGTGGGCCAGCACATCGGCCAGAACTTTTAATGCATGGGCCATGGCCAACCCAGTATTTCACAGAATAATTTTCTATTGCTCTACATAACTTTTTAAGAATTTAAAGCCTCTTAAGAGACCAATTTAAAAAGATTTAAATTGTTGAAGCTCAAGCTTATTTATGATGAACAGATGATTGAAGCTTGAGCTTCAATCATCTGTCATTTGTGAGAAAATTCAAGCTTATTAGATTGAGCTGACAAGTCAGCACTTAATCAGTAATATTTCGTAAAGTCACACATTATTACATCACAATATCAGATTGATGAATCAATCCATATCATACCATCTATTTGATAGCTTATAAAATTTTGTCTATACTGGATTTGATATTTTTAAAATTGCTTATTCTGAAAAATATTGAATAACTCAGTTAAAGTTTCATCATAAAAAAAAACTGTGCTAAGGAAATATACTTTACTATTTTCAAGATTACTCAATGCAGATCAATAATCAAAATGATTGAAAATTTATTCTATTTCTAAGAAATATTGTTTTAAATTTATCAATAATAATATACTTACAATCGTGGAATGATATTTCCAGCATATTGTACTAATTCATATAAATCAGTCACTTTTCTTCCTTTTTGAAATTCATCCAACAAATATAATTCTAAATGCCTTAATTCATCTGAAACTGACATATCTGTATTCCAAAGTTAAATAAAATCTTAAATTTATTTATTGTAATATAGTCATTTTTAATTCAGCTAGCCATAATTGGCACTTTGTGAAAATTTATTACTAGTATTGGCTTTGTTTTATTAGAACATTATTTTTCAGAAGACTAAATTTATGTTTGTATTAACAATATAGTAAAAATTTTGATTATCTATTATCTCAGTGTTTTCCAAATTGTGGGGTGCAAAAGAATTAACAAAAAAATAAATTCAAATTGGAGAGGAAAAAATGAATCAGCAAAAGAATTATAAGTACAGTATATATATCCATGTATGCAGAAACTTTCAGATTTGCAGAATTTTTTTAAGATTTGTTTAATTGTATTAAAAATTATTACACCATAAAAAATATATATTTGTTATGTATAAGAACTTCATTTATACAAAATATAATATATTTTATAGTATTAAATTGTAAATAGAAAGTATAAAATTAGACTTATGAAAAAAGGGGCCTTACCAGTTTTTTTTTTTTTTTTTTTTTTTTTTTTTTTTTTTTTTTTTTTTTTTTGTTTTTTTTTTTTTGAAAAAGAAGGGCACTGACACAAAGTTTGGAAACCACTGCATTATCTAATATTTTAAAAAACTATATAGTTCAGACTGATAAATAAGCTTTGCAAAAAAATATTTTTTAAAACTTCTTTAAAGTTTTGAAAAAATGCAAGTTTCTATAGCATTAATCAAATCAACTATATTTAGCATTTTTGCAGACTATTATAAAATAAGTTTTAATATATTGTATTCTTCTCTACATTAATTTTAAAAAATTTCAATGAAAACAAATTAATTTTATAAATTTGTTTTATAGAAATATTGATTGAAAACATGTACAAATTTTATGTCAATCCAGTATTTAATATGAAAGGAAAATATTTTAATTCTGGTAAAAAACACTGTTGATGATATTTAATCAGTTTATTGAAAACTGTTGATTGTTTTCATTCAATAATTATTCTTGATAAAATTTAAATATTCATGTTTTCTAAACTTTACTCATGTTTACCTAGAATCTAAATCTAATCTATAGCCTTAGAATCTAAATAATCATCAGAATTTTGACAATATCAATATCAAATTTTGACAATCAATTCTAAATTTACAAGTTAGATGCTGTTGACTTTAAATCATGATACAATCAGTAAATTCTGTGATTGGTCAATTCAATTCAAATGTATGCAAGGTCATATGCAATGGTCTGATAGCAGTCTATTTTGTGACCAGTTTTTTTAGTATTAGATATAAGTTTAGGCTATATCATAATGTTGTACTATAATAAATAAGGATAATGGACAATTAATAATGTATTTCTAACTTATTACCACATTGATTAAATATTGAAATGAAACTGTTATAAAGGATAATTTAATAATAAAAAAGTATACTTATTTCATTTATGAAGTATTTGTTATATACAGTATTAATCTTGTTTTAGTAAAAACTGTTCATTGCTCATCATTTAATTCAATTAATTTAATTTTAGTTTGCTTCTTTAAAAACCATTTATTATATTTGCTCTTCCCAATACTAAGAAAAAAGGCAAACTGTGTATTTATTTCTTTGAATTTCTCTATTAAGTAAATTTATAGAAATAAATGCACAGTAAATTTTTTAAAATATCTTTTAATCCAGCTTTGTTACCTTTGACATATAAAAGAGTGATATTATTCTGAAAAATTAAACAATACAAATGTAAATTGATGTAGGAAACTAGGCTTTAACCCTTAATCTTCATTGTTTTAATCCTGATTTACATATACATATATAAATATTTGTGTAATTGTATATGTATATATTTTCAATGTTTGATGAGAAAATTGTTACTAGTAAACTCAAAAGCAGTTATAATTATTTAATTCAAATACTACTAAACAATACAATTACACAAATATTTATATATGTATATATTTTCAATGTTTGATGAGAAATTTGTTACTAGTAAACTCAAAAGCAGTTATAATTATTTAATTCAAATACTACTAAACAATTATTAATCATCAAATAAAACATTAAGTAGATTTAAATCAATATAAAAATATTTTGATATGAAGTAAAATATAAATTAACTGAAAATTAAAGGATACATAATTCATAATAACTTTTTGGACTCAAAAGTGATGTTCGAAGTTCTCCAAGCATGTTAGAAGCATGCTTCAATGCTTCCATTAATTTAGTTTTGTCAAGGCATCTTTTCATTTGAAATGACTGCACTTTTACAACACCTAGTGCTTCATCCAATAACTTTTCTTGTTCTTCTTGAGGAGATAACTGAGGTGTTTGTGGCTAATTAAAAATAAAGTATTTGTTTTAATAATTTTATTTATATAATTTAAAATTATATATTTTAATATAAACATCGATACAATATGAGGAAATTTAACACGCCCAGCAACATCCAACGTCACGTGTGGTCAAGCAGCATTAGAGTCACATTACAAGTAGTGCAAACCTGTTCATGTTTATTCCTAACAAAAGTCTTTTGACTTATTTCCGATTTTACTTCGTTAAGAATAAAATTAATATAAATATTTTCTTGAATACTTTAGATATTAATATTCATATTTAACCACGTATTTTTAACAACGATAGCGAAATATTATAATCTTCCAATTAATTGTCTTTGCTTGGAGTAAATGTGGCCTAAGTTTGCGCTATTTAGTGTGTCTAATTTTATCACGTTAATTCAACTTCCTTCCGAATAATTTACCTTAAAGTTTCGTAAATCGGTTATATATTCTACAATTTTCAATGTGGTAGAATCTTCCGGAATTGGAAATGGAAAACTATTCATAACTCTTTCGTTTTCGCATCGATATAAATTAAACGAAAAGTTCAAACGGGAAATGATCGCCACATCAACAAGTTGCGTTACGCAAGTGGGTCATTTCAGGGTCACGCGACAACTAAACTTTGATGGTATTGGTCGATTCTTATAAACAGCCTAACTTCAATTGTATGATGAATGATATTTTATATTTTAAAAATTTTCTATAAAATTTAATCATACAAGAGATGAACACACTTTGAATTTAGAAAATAAATCTTATTACAGGAATTTTCTCGGATACAACTTACTCAGAATGATTAAAATATTGGAACACGCGAATACGATGCGCAAAAATAGAATATGTGATTTTATATTTTACGAAACGATTTTTTAATATTATATGTTATGTTAAATTAATACAGTATTAAGCTTTATAGGAAAAAAATACGATACGAAAAACACGTTATCAGCTCAAAATAGTTAATCTTTATTAACCGGTATTATCGTTACAAGTATGCACGAGTTACAGTATATGCAAGTTTCAGTTTGACAGCTTTTATCTTCATTAATTAATACAAATCAGGCATAACAATAATACAAAGATAATAAGGAAAAAGCATAAGTGAATTTAAAATTGTTAAAAATATCTCAATAAAAATTAAACAATTCAATAATCTAAATCAGTTTACTTTGAATTAAGTTTTTAATTAAGGATATCTGATATTGGAAAATCATTCTTCGTTGTTATTTTCAATTAAGTAAAACATTAAAAATAAAATGTATTGAATTATTTCAGTTTATACAGATACCATGTGCTCTTATACAGAGAATTATAATTAATTATAATGAATGTACATTCTGTAGATGATTTTGATTAGAATAATTCGATTAATTTTTGAACTAATACAATATTATAAATACTTAATTAAACGAAGAACATTTTTTATATAGTATTAACCAAAATCCTTGATCAACCTAGTGCCTCGAACATGTAATTAAATTAATTATGTTAAATTATATGGATTAAAGTTTAATCCATATAAAAGGGGTGGGCAATCTTTTTTTTGTGGGGCGTATAGAAAAATTTATAGTGGGCCACGGGCCAAAACACAAACAATTGATGATAATAGTATTTGTTTAAAAAAGAGAAGATACAGATATGTAAGTATACATAGCGTTGGTATTAGATATAATAAAATGTGGCCCGCGGGCTGGAGGTTGCCCACCCCTAGGTTAAACAAAGCACAGATGGCTGAATGACAAAAGATCAATTCCTCAATAATGTCAGTTGATTTCGATTTATTATTATTTTTAATTTTGGATACTTCACTCGTCTTAAATCATCTTTAAATCCTACTATGGAATGTATAGTATCCACACATTTCTGAAAAGTTCAACACCATACAGGATTATAAGAAATTCTGGTGAGAACTAATATTTTACTTTCCTAACATATTGTTTTTAAATGATTACATATATGAGATTAAAATATTTGTCATCAAAATCGACCAATTCAAAATGGCATAATTCTTTGCTGAATCATCATAAAAACGGTGAGTCCATAATAGAGGACAAAACAAGAATAGTACCGACCGAAAAAATGACGATCGATTCTTTTGGAAAGTTTATTCAGCTTAAGTTAAAAACTTTCCAAAAGAACTAGACTATCTGTGCAGGTGACGAGAAAATGGACAACGAAATTAAAACACTTCCCCACACGTAGTACATAAACCGATGCGCGCTACCATTTTGAAAAGTTGTCTTTAAAAGCCGAGATAGATTTCAGAATTAATCTTTTGCACAACGGAATTATTAATTCGACTTTAATCAATCAGTCAATAGAGGACGAATCTTTAATTATCTAATGTATGCAGTCTTTGAATGAATCTAACACAACGGAATTGTTGGATTCGCACTTTTAATCATCATAGTTAGGAGGGGACCGAATCTCAATTTTCTAATGCGTATTTTGGAAATATAACAAATAAAAGTATGATTTAACAGTTTGAGATATATTAATAATTTAAAGAATGAAGACACCATATCACATTTTACTTTTTTGAAGTGATAGTTGTCATTTATCTTTTTTCGTGCAATGCATAAGAATCGTGCGAAACTATGAATGCACTTATGCAGCATTCAAGATAGCAGCGCAGATAGATTCAGCCATTACGTGGTGAAAGTATTTTCATTTATAGTTTATGTGGCAACACTAAGAGTAAGAACAGTTCTGCACTCTCGACCCCAAACGGAGAACTTTAACCTCTCGCTCGGTCAACCTCACTTTCCGGTCAGCTTTTGGACCGGACACATGCGACGTCACCACCTCGTCGATCGGTCTGTACAACTGACCGTTCGACCTTGTAAATACAGTATATTGTTCTATTGATATATTCTTGTATATATTTTAATTTATTTTTTATTCACGATCAATATTAAAGTGTAAATAGATTGTCGTGAAATTGTTACACAAAAGATGAACTATCAGATTTTTAACAAAAACAAAGCTGGAGTTTTTTTACTATAAGCTTTTGCCTATAGATAATTGTAGCCTATGAAAACAGTAGAATATTTGGTATATTTTTATACAATAGTTTTAATTTTTTTTAAGGAGAATATAATCTTACCTTCCAAAAATTATGAAACTGCATTTTTAGCCATTTTTTTTAAATATCTATCATCGTCCGAGTTCATTCCTTTGACATTTTAGCTAATAGTGAAATTATTAGAAGAGAGATTTTTGTAATTATTACAATATTAAATCTTTAAATTTTTCTGAAACAATTTTGTTGAAATATTCGCTACCGGTATACTAAATTAATACCCATCTGAGAAATTATCTACGCTGAATTTTTTTTTCAGCGACAGAATCGTAATCCAAAAAATGGCACTCAACAGATATCTAGAAAAAAATTCTAATATATATATTCTATAGGAGAAACGATTTATATATAAAATTCTAATATAAATTTATTTTTTATTCTAGTAAAGATTAATATATTCAAAATTTATTAAAAATATTTTATTTATATAAAATAATATAAAATTGAAACTTAGACAGGGAGATCATCCTTACTTCTCTTTTCTAATCTGCCCTCGCCCCATATCAATATCAAACTGTGAAATGATTAAAACTTTAATTTAAAAAAAACATACATACATTTTATAATAAAATATGAAACCTATCAAATATTTTTTAATACATGATGTTCTTTCATTGACTATATTGTAAATTTGTTAATATAGGTCTACCTATATAACTAGAAATGCTTTAAAGTTTTCAAATGAGAAAAGCTTTGTTCATGGAAATTTTGTATAAGACAATAATTTTATATGAAAAATAAAGAAAACAGTACTACATTACTAAAAGCAATATAAATTAAATTTAGATAATATTTTAGAATGATAAGTATTGCCAGCAATGTATTAATTTAGCATTCCACAAAATGCCTAAGCTTTCTATATAATGTTTGAAACCACCAGGCAAAATGTGAGAGATAACACTTCATATAATGCTTAATCACCATTTTATGTAATATCGGATAAGTTTTAGGTATTTATGATATGAGAACAACAATACCTATTTATTGCTGTCATTATCTATCTGCAATCTCCCTTCATTCCTATCAATGTGATTAATATGTCAGTAATGTGCAATATTTTGGACATTGTAACATGTGACAAGTGCAGATTTCTATAAGTTAAAACATACTACAAAGAGTTTTAAAAAAATTTTACAAAATATCATTGTACGGAGAAAATTTAATTGATTTGGAAAGCATTATTGGTCTTTAAGGAAATCTCATTTAAGGTTACGTGCAACTCTGCTATCTCTAGGTATTGTCTAAGTATTTTTTAAACACACATGCAAAACCAAATGCTAAAATAATGAAATGGTTTTGTATAAAAAAAAGTAAATAATTGTGTGCACCATTTTAATTCTGCTTGTTGTATTAAATATATTAAATGCATTTATCAAGAGTAACTTTTAATTATTTTTCTTGTTTTTGTTGAATTTATATTATTTTTAAAATCAAAAATTTCTGTATTAAATATATTAAATGCATTTATCAAGAGTAATTTTTAATTATTTTTCTTGTTTTTGTTGAATTTATATTATTTTTAAAATCAAAAATTTCATTCAATCAATAATGAAAACCACATGCCACTTTAAAGGATTTTATTTACTAATAAATGATGTCATTCAATGAACTAGATTTATTTTAGGATTTTACCTAAAATTCTCAGAATTAATTATAATGCCCAAGTATGGTAAACATTTCCTAAGTAAGAAATTCAAGAACAAAATTCATTTATTCATAATTTGCCTAAATCACTTAGGCATTATATAGAATGCTTAATAAAACTATATACTGTACAATATTCAGATAACATACATTACTGGATTGTTTTGGTTTGTTTAGATCTATCACTGATTTGTCTGAGAATAACTTCTCATGATTTTTACATTTTTAAATTGAGTTTATTATATTGTCCATAATTATATTAAAAATGCTCAGATAGAAATGTTCTGTCCTATTAGGAAATAGGCCTAGTTTTATTTTATCAGACAGTTTATAATTTATTTAAAAAAGATTTTTAAATATATTTTATCTTATATATCTGTAAATGATTCTGTAATTTCAATATTATCTACAAAATTGTGAGATATTAATTCATTAACTTTAATAAAGAGAACTATTTCATGCGCTACTAAAGTTGCTAATTTGCAAATATTTGACATCTGGTATATTGAAAAATTTTTAGATAAATGTGTATGCTATCATTTAAACTTAAAGATCTAATGAGAGTTGTGAATTTTGCCTAATATATATATTATAGTATCTAATGAAAATTTAAATATCAAGTGAATATTAAATCTATGTACAGCACCTATTCTATCATATCTTCTAAAAATTATTTTAAGTTAGTACAGATTCTTTTAGTATTCACCTTTCATTTAAAAAGTTATCAGATATTGATATATATGAAATTATTTTGCAATAACTAATTAAAAAGTATTTAAAATGATTAATAATACAGCTCAAATCTATTAGAATATGATGGAACAGCATTAATTTTCACACTAAAAATTGCCATTTTATAAGTTTCAAGTAAACAAGTTGTTACTAGTTATCAAAAAATATATATATATAAATCATAGTACATGAATCTGTCTACAGAGGCCTGTTTCCTCTTGGATAGCTAATAAAACAGATGCCATTTTAAGTATTTTTAATAATAAATTCATGCAAACAATCTAATTTGTAAGTAATCTGTATTTCAAATTTTAACAAATGCAATTATTTTAACAAATTCAATGATTATCACTCATAGTTTTTAGATGAACTGAATACATGAAGTATGCAAAAATTTGTTAACGTGAGCTTGCTTAAATAACAGTGATTGGATTTAATATGATGTATCTTTTTGTCTTCTTCAATTACTTATAAATTCTCTAAAAACTTCTGATTATAGATATCATATTGTATATAATTAGAAACAGTTCTGGTTCAAAGAAAAACAATACTAATTTAACTGAAGTAATAAACACTTTATAAACTATTTTCAGATGTTTGCCCATCATCAGTAATGTACAAATTGTATCAAGGCAAATTCCATGGAATAATTTAAACTTCTGGAGATTGTATACAGTAACACCTCTTCAAAATATTTCAAATCTGGTAATCCATATTTCATCACATTGGTTATTGAGGATTCCATAAGAAACATATGGAAAAAAATCATCATTCAAAAAACTGGAAGAAAGAGGCTTTAAGTTCCTTGATTAACATTTTAAATTTTATGCTTGCTATGTTGATGATATCCTTAAGAACATCAATATTCATAAATTTTTAGATATTATTAATGATAATAGTTATAATGTGTCAGATGTTAGAGCAATGTAACACGGAAAGAGTGTACTTCAATATCAATGTTTTGATCTTTTATGAACCAATAGCTACAGGAATCCTACTTTTTCACTGGTACACATTCACTTCATTTTTTGTGATCTCTCCATGTATTAGTTAGCAGTATATTCTTATTGATTCCTTAAGGCTAAGGACATATATGTTTTGCTCACATTTCAAAGATCTTGAAGAGAAATTAAGTTTCATTTTTGACATTTTTCAGGAATAATTTCTCCATTGATATCTATAAAATTATTAAGATAATCAGACAGACACTTCATGCATAAGAATATCACTTGCTATATACAAAGTAGAGTATAGCATCTAATATTTTTATTGGTAGCCTTTTACAAAATTAAAAATAACTATGTATAAAATTTTGTACTCAATTAAGAAAAAAATACTGAGAAACTTACAATTCCTATCAAACTGAATTACAAGATTACATCGCTTCAGGGTTATTAAGGCTAATGAAGAGGCAGAACCCCTTAAAGAAGGGCTGTCCAACCTACAGCCTGCAGATAGCCCAGCAATGTAATGAATCTGGCCTAAAAAAGCTAAAAGATTGGACATCTCTGCATTAAAGGATAAATACATTTTATGTATCTATTCTTTAAGGCAGAAATTTGTCAAATATACATATATTGAGAAAAACTTTTATATATTCAGTTATATACAAAACTATGATTAGATTTTTTTTATGTGAAAATTTACAAAAATAAAGGTTTAGCACAGATATTCAACCAATACTCATTGGTCAGTTGTTTTAATTGTTAAATAATTAAATACCTTTGTATCAGTTATTAAATAATATGATAACTATAGTAAGCAATAAAATTAAATAATATAAATCTTAATATAAACTCATAACATTGGCACTACAGTGTAGTGGTTATAGCAATATCTGTTTATTAACAGTTAGCTGTGTTAAACATCTTTAGGAGAATCACAAAGATAATCTCAAATAATGCAGTTGCTAAATGCTAATATATAATCTAAAGTAAAAATTACATTAAAGTTATCATTGTATAAAGATTTGATATTTATAAATTCAACTCTGTTTATACATATAATTCCTGCATTAATTGCTAAAATATTTTGAACATGAACCTTGGACTATAATATTAATCAAGTCTGAAATGTTTACTGATAGACTAGTTAATAAACATACATTGTACTTCATGATGCATTTTTGATAAGTTATGGCAAAACAATAGCTTATTAATTACTGTTATTTTAAATTAAAATTAGAGAGAAATGAAGAATGTTCCCAAATTTTGTCCATGCTTATAGAAGTGATAAATCATGACTTAAGTAAAATTACTAAAAATTATTTTAAAAATAACTAAATAAGGGAATAATGGAGAGAAGTAGGGAAAACAAAGTAGCATAAAATTTTCTCAAAAAGATTATTTGAAATTTAAAATGTTGTGAAACCAATTCTTATAAATGAACATACACATTAAAATATATAATAGATTAAAATAAGATTGACATAATATGCAATGATAAAATAAACTCTCCTTTATGGAGGTTAATAAAAGATATAAAGAAATAAGAGAAAATATAAATAATAAAAATGACATTAATAATATATTATTATTTTTCCTAATGTATTTAAAATATAGCATATTTCATCAATTCTAAGACATTTTTTCACATTTTAACATCTCTGAAATCAGAATATATTTTATAATTGCTGCCAGCCAGTTGTGAAATAGATGTCATTATTTGAACATATGCAAGGATGTCCATGACTTCATATTGTCATCATCACTTCAATATTTTGTAAACTGTTGATTATGCATGAGTTGAATTTAACTGAAGTTTAAAATGTCTTAAAAATACATTATAATTTAGTATTGAAATAAAAATTATGTATTTTAAATATATATAATATTATATAATTATGTATTTATTATAATTTATATGATTAAATACATACATATTTAAATGCAAAATTGTAAATATATTCAACTATTATGTATAGGTATTCCCTAATATGAAAATAATTGGGACTGAAAGGTTTTATATAACTCGGATTTTACAGAAGTTTAGAATTTAAAAAAAAAAAAATTTCAAAGCAAAAATTACTGGAAGATAGACTACTATAAATGCAACTTTATAGCATTGCAGTATTATGATGCCATATTTCTCTCTCACTGAAAGTGAGCCAATGCTTAAATGGTATTATTATTATTATGCCAATATATATTATTGGTATAATACTTAAGATAAACAAACAATATACTAAATACAACTAAAGTAATATGATCTTTTAAACAACATAAAACATGTTTGGACTTATAATTTGAAAATACGGTAAACTTTTTAAATTCTATCTCCTTAAAAAAATTATTTTTTATGTAACTTCAGATTTAGAGGTCAGATATATGTAAGTTGAACCTGTACATACATTACTTTAGTTAGATTTTTCATTAAAAACTTTTATATACATAATTCAAAATCAATCTTATAAACTATCAATCCACACTTCTTTAGCCTCATGAACCTGCAAGGTTCTTGGCTGCAAGCACCACCTCTCTTCACTCACTCCGGTTCTTTGTCTTTTCCTGCCAATTTCTTATGTTTAGCAACTCCAAGTCTTTCTCAATGTTATCTCTCCATCTTCTTCAAGGTCAACCTCTAGGTTGTCTTCCAGTTGGAAGTTCACTGAATGTTCTCTTCACTAGATGATCCTCATTCATCCTCTCCAGGTGTCCTAGCCATCTGATACGACTGGCTCTGATTTCACTTAAAATTAGTGGCTTCCCATAGAGTAAATACAATTCGTTGTTTGTTCTTTTTCTCCATTCACCTGTCACACTATCTTTAATAGGACCATAGACTTTTCCCACATTATAAAAATTTATAAAAGTAAATTCTGCTTCAAAGTGATGTTCTGGTAATTGGCACTATTGTAACAATTATTTAATTTTTTTGATAGATAGATAGATAGATATATATATATATATATATATCTATCTCTTATATATCTAGGTTGTTTTCAATTTATGACAGCATTGACTTACAATGATGATTTTATATATATCTCTTATATATCTAGGTTGTTTTCAATTTATGACAGCATTGACTTACAATGATGATTTAATCAGTAAATTCTATAACTGGGTCAATGCAATTCATATGAATCCAAGTCTATGAATAATGATCTGATATACAGAAAGTATACTTTTTTGTCTCCGATTCTTGTATAGTGTTTGTTAAATTTATTGTAATATATAGTGTAATAATAAATAGTGATAGTGAGAAATTCCTAAGTTTTGGATATTTCTGACTTCTGATTACTTATAAGTTTGGGATTTCTTTTATGATGGGTGAATCAAAATCAAAAAACTACCTGTATATTATCGAAGGTGGCATATTAGAAATATTTGATGATAATATTTGTATAATTTGAGTAATTATAAAATTTATAATATGTTCTAAGAGCACTTTTATTTCAAATACTTTTCACTTCTTCTCAAGAAATTAAATCAAAACAACAGCACAAGTTCAAGCAAAAGATTGATATTTATTAGTAAATTAAAAATTAGAACAAATTGCAAAAATTATTTTATTTGACAAGTTTTCAACCCTACTTCACGGGTCATCATCAGATCTAATACAAATTATTACAAGCCAAACTTATATTTATAAGATAGAATTTTATCATCCTCCCTGTTTATGCCTGATAACTCTGAAAGAGCGTTGAAAATGTTTGTCAAAGTAATTTTTGCAGTCTTGTGCTAGTTTTGAATTTAATGTTTTGCAGTAGTGCAGAAGCAGAGAGTTCAAAGAAATATGATCATATATATGGCTATCATATATATTTTTGGTCGAAACATGGTTAAATGATGATCATTGTATTGACATTGAACAATTATGCTTAAACTATAATTATAAACAGTTTAATATTTATTGTGACTATTCTAGAGGAGTCTGATTAATGATTCTAACTAAATACAGTATAATAACTTTCGTTTGTTTATGGCTCATAAGGATTTGTTTGCTATTATTATTTCGTCTACTTTGCGCCTTCCTTATTGTTTGGTATATTTTCCACCTGATTTGGTAATCAATAATAGAATTGACGCAATATCTTATTTAAATATCGAACTAAATAATTTAATTGATAGATATCCTACATATATTATTATATTACTTGGTGATTTTAACTTAACTAATGTTTCTTGGTTAAATTCACAACCTCAATTCTCACAAGCAAACAGGTTTGAACTAACTTTCCTGAACGAAATTTTTATTTTGTCTTTAAACAAGTAATTAATGAACCAACACGAAATACAAAATATCTATTTGTCATAAACATAAGCGAGATCTTGGTTGAAGTTACTTCTCCATTCTCTTACTACCTTTATGACTATCCGAAATACAACTTCTGTTAATGAATCCAGCTTAGTGGATAATTCTTCTCTATCTCATCCTAATTCCTTTGTATTTTTATCTGATCATTCCTCAATTTCACTTTCTAAAAAAGTAAAAGGAAGCTTTACTGCTGAGGTCGATATGAACATAATTAATGATTCGTTTCATTATGATTGGAGAAATGTAAATTGGCTTGATATTTATTCTTATCTATTAAGTCAAGACTGGTCTCATTTGTACTCAAATTCTATTAATGTTCAATCAAAATTTGATTTATTATATCTCTATTGTTACAATGCTATAAACATATTTGTCCCAATACGTACTTCCTCACCACGAAATATATTTTCTTGGATGACAGAAAATTTGCATATGTTAAAAAACTTAAGAACTAAATATTATAAAAAATGAAAAAATTTGCACAACCAGAACATTATCATTCCTTTAAAAAATATGTTTATGGCTCATAAGGATTTGTTTGCTATTATTATTTTATTTGTTTGCTTTATTTTTTTATTGTAATGTTTTACATTACCTTTATTAAAGAAATTAAAATAGCCAAATTGAATTATTTAAAATAATTTACCTAAGCGTACATTAACTTCAGATTTTTTTGGCAGATCCTGCCAAGTTTTTCCAGATGAAAAACTTCACGTATTATAAAACCAATGTCTTCTGTTATAAAAACTGAAATTACTAAAATGTTAAAAAACATTCTTTCCTAGTCATGCAAATACTAATTGTACAGATCCCTCAAATGTAAATATTCAAATTTTTGATAGAATTATGTTTTTTTTTGATACAAATGATTTTTTATCAAGCTTAGGTAATGTTAAAAAGATTACTTCTGGGCCTGATATCATTCCTATGGTATTTTTTAAAAATCTAAACCTTGAATTAATTGAACATATAGTTTTTCTTTTTAACTCATGCATTTCTCTTAATTTTTGTCCTCAGCAGTGGTTGACTTCGTTTTTTGTTCCAATTTGTAAATCTAATAAAGATCCCCTTTCATCAACTTCTTATAGACCAACTGCTATATCTTCTGCATTATTGAAAATTTTTGAAAAAATTCTTTTAAAATTTCTGACATTTCATTTGAAAAATAAATTGTCTGACTATCAACATTATGCCATACCTAATCATTCATGTATTATCAATCTTATTCAAACTAAATCTTTAATTTTGAAACATCTGGAGCTTAAGAAAGATATCTATGTTGTTTACCTTGATATGTCTTCAGCATTTGATTTGTTAAACCACTATATCTTGAGAGTTAGATTATTAAATGTTTATGATATCAATACATACTTTGGAAATTGGATCTACAGCTATCTAATAGAAATGCAATAATTAAATTTGATGTAGGAGTCTCTCAAGCATTTAGTATTTATTCAAAGAGGCGTTTGGCCATCCTCATGAATGCCATGTTTTTGGAAGCTTGTTTTGATCAAGTTAATGGCCTTTTAGGCTTCCTCCACATGAATAGAAGTTCATTTTTTGAATAATAAAAATTATATCATGAGGATGGCCAAAAAGAGTTGGAAACCCTGTTCTAGAGTATGAATTTAACAATTTAAAAAAAGTGTTATCAGAATAATGCTTGAAATCTCAAAAACAATCTAGATTTTATGTATTAAATATATAAGAAAATCTTAAAAAAAAAAAAATAAGTTATTTTGTGTTAGAAAATAACTTAATTGTTAATTATACTGAAAAACAAAAATCATCAAATATTGGTATCCCTCATTATACGCGATCTCACTTCATGCATTTTCACTATAACGCAATTTTAAAAAGTAAATTAGCTTTTAAATAAAAAATTTGTTTAAAAATTCTCTCATGTAAACGAGACAAATGTGGATAAACTGCTTGAGTCCCACTTATCAGAGCTCACTAATGACAAGCTTCTGGAAATAGAAAACAACACAAATGATGATGAAAAAAAAATTAGGAGCCATTTCCAGAAATTAGGAAGCCTTTATTGCTGAGCCCATCAAATAGTTTGCAACAAAACAAATGACTGAATTTTTAAACAAATTGAGAGTCAGAATAATTGAAGGAAATGAGATTAGAAGATCTTATTTCTATCTTTAGATCTTAATGAGATTAGAAGCACCAAAGTTGCAAGAGAAATTCAGAATTCTTTAGCTTACTATAAAGAGAGGGAAGAATGCTGCCCATCAGTTGTCTCAACTGTTTCATTAAAAAAATTGAATATCATTAGTCTATCATCGCAGGGACTTTAAGAGAGCAAGAGAGTGATGATCCAGACCCAATCCATTCATCAATGGATTGAAGACTGATAGAATTATGAAATGTTTATGACATTGTATTAAATTCATTCATTAAAATTTGTGTATTTTGTTTACAAGTTTATAACAAAAGAAATTTTAATGAATAACTTATTTAAAGTTTTCATTTTTTATCTTTCTGAAGAAATCCCTATTCCTATCTCACCTATACTAAATTCAACTCACTTTACATGATTTTATGTTATGCAATTATTTCATAGAACCAATTAATTGTGTAAAGCAAGGGACATTTGTATACAATTTGAAGAAATCTAATGTCTATTCCTTTTCATATAAAAAAATTACACATATATAGACAAAATTTATATTTATATAGTATATGTCTTAAATTACTATATTATATTTTTAATTTCTGTCAGTCTATCATATATATCAATGATATATGTTAGAAGCAATAACTCCATAGTTGTATAATGGTAGATTGCCTGCTGGTTAAAGGCATGTTGCATCACATCCGGCAGTGCATCACTACCTATATAGCAAGATTTTTTAAATAAATATATAAGCATACCCCCCATAACTCTGCCTATGATGTAGTGATTGATTAACATGAATCTTTAAATCAAGAATTTGTGTTAGTTTATCTCTATCGTGGTCCAGGTGTGTGTGTGTGTGTATATATATATATATATATATATATTCATTAAAAATGCTTGATATATAGGCAGTTTGCACTGTGACATGCATTCCACTAGAATGTAATCTATCATTTTGTTAATATTAGCATCTAGGAATAGTCATCAAATATCTTTCAGCATTCCAGAAGTATAAAAAAAAAAAAATAATAGAAGTTGTACTTCATGATTTGTTTTATAACCCTACTATTCCACATATAGTTTTTCTGAAATAAGATAGATGGTTAATCTATCTTAGAACAAATCATGAAGTACAACTTTTATTGTTTTTTGAATAATTCAATGTAATGAACATTTTAAATAAAAATTCAGAATGCTAACTTTATTTTTAATTTTATTCAAACAATTTTTAAAATATTTGTTAGTTTCTTTTTTTTTTATACCTAGTTATATTTTAACTTGAATTAATAATTTCTGTACATTAAACATCAATTATAATAGCAGTATATTTAAATATAGAAAATAAAAGAGTATAATTGGCAAAATATTTTTAATTAATTTTATAATTAATTCATGTGTATTATCATCGTCACCATATTAATAATCTTTACAATATCTATTAAATAGCTCAATGGAAGATAACGAATAAGACTGAGAGCATGATTCAACCAAAACATTACGAAACTAAAATAACGAAGACGAATTTATCATCTGCATTAGTTTCGCTCCAAGTACAGAGTTTCTTTTGACCAGAATTTGAACATTTGAACATATAGTAAATAAAACAATTGAATTAATAATAAATATAATTCATTTAATAAGAATTTTAACAAAACTGTTATCTTGTCAACTGATAAAATAGGCCTAACTTACCATTTCTTTCCGAAAATTATACGAAACGCTAACTTGCAAGATAAACTATACTGTATTCACATAACAATCATCTGAATCTCGGCTTATTTCTAACGGAATATTTTTCTTTTTTATGTTAAAACAAACTACAAATTACTTTTAGTACATTACAAACTAAAATATCACTTCGCACGTTCACACCTCCCTAGTGAATCACGTGATTCTTCTTATGACGTACATGTTTTCATCAAACGTCACTTCCTATAAAGAATGAATAATTTTTAAAAATCCAGCATATATGTTTGCTTAAAAGTAATTTTTATTCGCATAACTATTTTATTCAGACTTAGTCTCATGGTATAATATTTAATAATCAGTTTTCTGGAATATCAATTATGAATAATAAAGTGGTCACAATATATGTTAATTTATTTTTAAATGTTATTATTTACTTAAATGAATTAAAAATCATTATTTCTTGTTAAACAGTTGTTAAGATATATTACTCAAAAGGGAAACAATAATATAATTTTTTCATTTTCTTTAAAAGTTAAGAAGAATTAATTCAAATACTTAAAAGAAATGTCGTGTTTTATCTTTGTTTAATCAATATTTAAAAAATTTTGATATTATTTTATAGGATATTTTATTCATCGTGCATAAATTAAATTATTTTACACCAGTTCTTTAATTGTTTAAATAGTAAGGAAATATTTTGTCAGAATAAATTTCTTTATGAACATTTCATTCATTTGATTAAAAATATAAAAATTACTTTAAATTATGTATATATTTTTTCAAGTATAGTATAGTATAAATTTTTTTATGCCGAAACATTAAAAAAAAAGCGATAGCAAACAGCATAATTCATCTATGATCTATGTTTAAATTAAAAGTCAACTTAACAAGCAATTAAAAGTAAATTTGTAAATTATAATTAATTGTATATTTATATGTGAAATAATATAGTCTAGAAGGTTGGACAAATGCAAGCCAAAATAGCTGTTGGAAGAGCGTTAGTCTGCAATATAAAGGCCCCAGGTTTCGGCTATTTTTTTTTTTTTTTTTTTTTTGAGATAATACGAATTATAAAATAATATAATTAAACGAAAATTCAAAATAATTTATGACTTTAATTAATTAATTTCTATACATGTTACTAATTTTATCGATGAGTAACTGCGTCATGATTGTACTGTATGCTGTTCTAATCTATTTAAAAAGTCCCATTGTTTTATCTTTGAATGCAGTTTACTTAGAACTTATCATCTATAAAAATCAATTATTATTATTATTATTAGCATTTAAAATTTCGAAATTTTTAAATTTTATGAAAGTAAATATAATATCGTACTTTGGTTTGAGCTCCTAATTTCATAGTATTAGTCAGTAACTGTGCGGTTTTTATTTGCTATTTTTGATAATTTTAATTTTATTTAATTTAGCTGTAAAACAGTGATATACAATTTTAGTCACGTCATATTTACGAATATATGGAAACATGACGTGACTAAAACGACGACACGTAATGAAAATATAGACAAACATATAGTCTACGTACTCATAAATTCGAGCACAACTGGAATCAAAACTTTGGTTTTAAGGTCGAATTTGTTATTAATTATGAAGATTCACGAATCAGTATTTATACAGCTATACTTATGAAGTGTACATGCACTATTTCGAAAATTTATAACTTAGTCAGTTTTATAATAATTGTTGATTACAATTACATTTTTTTTATCTACAAAGAATAATAGAAAAAAATAAAATAATTTGAGAAAAGTCTATACATAGATCTATGTTGCGTAATGAATTCGTTTGATCAGATTATCATCCATTCAATAAGAAAATAAACAGTAATTGTAAATAAAACCTATTGTGATAAATTACTGAGTCGAATTTTTATTTAAAAAAAGAAAAATTAAAAACTACAAAAAATAAATATGATAAAAATTACAAGAAAGTAAAAAATTCATATGAATAATTATGTTTTATTTTCGATTATTAATTGTACCAAGCTAGATTCTTTTTTTTTATTATTATTTATGCATACAGTATCAATTCTAATAAAAAATATTCTCGAAAATCAGATTTATAAAAATAATTGAGAAGGTATGAAACATTTGTAACTTTGTAAACATCGCTTCCTAATCTAATCGAGTTCACTACTAGTGATGCGAACAACAAAATGGAATTTGCCATTCGTGCATGATATTTTGATTGACTGAAATTCACTATAGAAAAACTATTTTCACATTAAACTGATTCAAACAAATAAATTTTTTATGTAAGGTTATTATGAAACATTTGAAAGCAATTCATAAGCGGCATATTAACAATTTCTAACATTCTGCATATAGTTTGATCATCTACTAACATAGATAATCTACTATCATAGTAACAAATAGACGGAGTGTCTATGTGTTATTATGATCAAACTTATGGATTAGATTCATTAGTGTACGTAGCTCATTTGCGCAAACAAACGAGATTAATTTGCACATTTACGCAACCTCCATTATTGCTGTAAAAATATGCAATTTTTACAGCAATAGTGGAGATTGCGTAAATGAACTAGGTTGTGCAAATTTATAAATCACAAATATGCAAAATTCAAAAACTAAATAAGAAAAATTTTTATTTTATTTCTATCTAATTTAACTCTAAAATTGCATCAAAATTCGACATCGTAGTTTCAAAATAAAAATTTAGATGAAAACAAGTACGAGTAACTTCCATTTCCGGTTGGTGTTTTGGTTGATGATGATTCTACTAATAGTAGATCATTCATTAAAAATAAACAATTTACATTTAGATTTTAATCAATACAATTGTCTTATTTTTCCAGCAATCACGAAAACATTAAAAATATCATAAAATTCAAAATTTTCACGATTACCATATATAAAGGTTCATTTACGATAGTGGTTTCCAAATTTATCCCCTAGGCCGCACTATTGGAACGAAAATTTATTCGCCCTCTCACCGAATATTTTATTGATAAGAAATGCTAATTATAAATATAGAAACTTTGAAAAATTTTGCAGATTTCTATTATTTTTATCATATTATATCACACGTAACATAATAAATAAGAAAGTAACCTTCAATTTTATTTTTGACATATGAATTTTTTGAAAAGGCCGCTAAATCTTCCTCACACCATTTAGTTTGAGAACTAATGATCTAAGGGGAAAATGGAAAATACGAGGGGAAGTTACAAATGCATGACAACATAGAATTCGGTTAGATTAGATTAAGCTGCCATATCGCACGAGGGATATACTGTATCTGGCGGCGGCCACTTTTAGAGCCCATCATACTGTCATCCGGATGATTGAAGGATGGGGTTCAACGGACCAGGCCCGGACCCTCCTGAAAAACTGGAGGTGTGGGACCGGATTTGAACCCGGATCCTCTGGTAGTAAGCCACAGTTTTACCACGCGGTCATCCGGCCGACAACAACATCGGGCATGGACGTGTTGATTGTACCAGTAAAAGGGTAACTTTCGAGCTATAAGGGAGAATTGTTCAAAATTTCTCGCTATATATGCAAATAGCGCCGTGCGCACGATAACATGGCGACTGAGTTGGAAGAATGTATAATTGAATAGCAGCTGTCTGTTGTGCAGTTTTTGTGGGCGAAAGGACTTGATGCGAAAAATTTGTTCCTGTTTCGTGTGCCCGTTAGCGAATTTCGCCATTCAGTTGGGCTTCTTTTGTCGCGATTATCCAGACCGGTCTGTGGAAATTCGCCCCGACAGGAGAATCACTATCCGCACGGTGACAAATGAGATAAATGATGCGTTCACACAATTTTGGTCTAAAACAGGCTGTCCAACCCGCGGCCCAGGATGGCTTTGAATGCGGTTCGATAAGCAATTTTAAAAATAACATAAATAAATAATTTACTAATATTTTAATACTGAGAGATTGTAGAGAAACATGCTTTATTTTCATCAGGCACTTTTTTGCCAACAGATGACGCCACTTTCCATTCTGGGAGAATACTAAGTGGCGGGGCGAAACAAGTCCTTCAATAGCCCTGCGGAGGGATCAGCCGGATTGTGGTGGACGGGGATCGACGGGCCGGGCCGGATCATGATAAATATTTTCAAGAGATGGGACCCGAGACTCAAACCCGGATCCTTTTGTGTCTTACACAATACATATTTTTTAATACTGTTTCGGGTATATTTCAAGTCTTTTGCCGCTAGGGAAAGGGGGAAATACTTGGCTCGTCGGTTCATTTTATTGATTTTCTCAACAATAGAAAGCTCATTCTCCATTTAAATGTATATCGTCATCATCAAATACAACTATTCATACATTTCCTTCAAAAAAGTTGAAACATTAAGAGTTGATTTATTTGAAACATTCAATGAATTTAAATTTAATTCATTCAGTAGCTATAATACCATTTTCCTAATGATTGTAACTTTTGACTACACAGTGTGATTGTTCGATATTTTTCAAAAAATATATCTGCAAACATACGGTAGGAATAGCTATTAGACTGAAGAAGCTTTTTTACATTTCATATAAATAAGCAAAATAGTAATTCTTGATGGAATAGCATTACTTATCTAATATAAATTAATAATAATTCCTTATATACAATAAATACATGTAATAAAGAATGAAGCCAGAGGCGAGTTCAGTAGAGCAGCGGCTGCGATAGCTAAGTTAGCCAACTACTACTAAACGCACTGCTGCCATTTAGCGCGCAGCACTGCTAAGTTAGAATTTGCAGCGGAATAGAATGTAGCTGCAGACCTAATCGACAAGATGGAGCCTCCATCGAAAAAGTAACTTTACTTTATGGAAATATGCGATTCGATTGGTTCGTGGACGAACACGAAAAATGCAATGGAAAATGTTAATTAATAACAACAAGTTTTTAATATTGTAATATTTTCCAGATTACAACATAAATAAATCGGGGAAATAATCGACAATTTGGTTGTTACAGTATTCTCCGCCATTTTGATGTTAGATTTACCACCTTCATCGTTCAGTTACGTTGCTGCAGCAACTAGCGCTGCTGCAAAATAGCTATCAGCAACCGCTTCGCTACTGAACTTGTCTCAGGTATCAAATATTAAATCGAAATCATAAATAATAAACTCAAAGGACAAATAGTATATCCATGTGGCAACTAACAAATTTAAATAGAAAGTATTAAATCTAAATAACAAATATTAAATTCAAGTGATAGGTATGAAATTCAAGTGCAAATATTATATTGAAATGATAGTTTTTAAAACTAAGTGGAGATATGCAAGTGACGAAAAAATATTTTATAGCAAATAATTTAAACTCTTAAAATAAACTGATATTTTACAATGGAAGGATCATCTAAACAAAAGTTACCGTACTTCATACAATTCATTCAATTCGTATGATTCATCCAAAATGATATTAGTAAATCGTGAGAACATGCGTTAACAGTGGTAGTTTGGAAAGCACTGGCATTTGATTAATTATAAATTAAAAAAAATTTAAGCACGAGTCCGTTCAACTTGATTAATGTACGAGGGATGATCAAAAAGTAAGGTTACAAAGCCTGCAGTGAAAGGTGTACATTTTATTTCATACAACCAATACAGCCAACTGATAGTAGGCCCTACATACATTAGATTATTTTTCGACATAGTCTCCATATCGGTTTAGGCACTTGTAGCTTCGTGGGATGAGTTTGAGTATTCCCTCATGGTAAAAATCCTGTCCTTTGGTGTTCAGCCACATTGTCATGAAGTGTTTCACCTCCTCGTCTGAAGCGAATCATCGGTCTCCTAAGTGCTCCTTCAAGTGAGGAAAGAGGTGAAAGTCCGTTGGGGCGGCATCTTCCTTCACAACAACGCGCGACCTCATACAGCCCAGAAGACTACCACGCTGTTGAAGCAGTTTCGCTGGGACATCATCGAACACTTCCCTACAGCCCGGATCTCGCTCCAAGCGACTTTCACCTTTTTCCTCACTTGAAGGAGCACGTAGGAGACCGACGATTCGTTTCAGACGAGGAGGTGAAACTTCAAAGGATTGTAAGGAGAGGTGAAAAAACATCCTCTTTTTTTCTCTGTGCAGTCCTCTTCCTTCTAAGGAGAACATAAATAGAAGTAGAAAGTTAGAAGCAGGCTAGCTCATTGCATTCCTAGTCATGAAGCATTGGAAACTTTTTTCCACAAAGGTAAGCATTGAAGAGAAGGGTTACAAGTGAAACACTGGGATTTCAAAGGATTGTAAGGAGAGGTGAAAAAATATCCTCTTTTTTCTCTCTGTGCAGTCCTCTTCCTTCTAAGGAGAACAGAAATAGAAGTAGAAAGTTAGAAGCAGGCTAGCTCATTGCATTCCTAGTCATGAAGCATTGTGGCCAATCTAAAATCTTAAACCAGATGTTGCACAATAGTGTCACAATTAAGAGAGATTCTGTATTAGCCAAGGTGAATGATATTCACCTTATTTTGATTTTAATTTTTGTAATAAAACAATTTTAATTTTATTTACGTGTGTTATTACAAAAAATAAAAACAGAACAATAATTTATTTTTGAATTATACAATAAGTCATATTCAGTAAATTTTTACAATAAAAAAAGTGTACATCATCACATTAATATATTCATATTCAGTTCATTTAATAATAATAATTTACCAAACCTTCTGTAATATATATTTTTTGATTATCTGAACTACTTTTGGTCCACATTATCTCAAATAATCAGGATTCTATTGTATATAGATTCTGATAAATTTTTTTAAATTTTATATATATTTTGAAATGTACACATTTATTAAAATAATATTATATATAAAGGAAGAAGATGAACATTCTGGTAAATCTGCTTTAGCAACAAAATCATCACCAGCTTCTGGTTTCAAATTACCATTTAATACACCAACAACTGCTGCTTCACTGTTTGGTTCAAAAGCTGTGACTGTTACTACTGCCCAAAATGATTCTGAACAAATTCAAACTTCAATATTCAATACATCAACAAAAATAACATCAACTACAAGTGAAACAGTAACTAATACAAGTACACCAAGCCCATTTGGACTAACAACTACAAGCAGTGTTGAACAAACAAATTCAAGAGATACATCTACATTTAGCAAAGGATTATCAATGAATGTTTTTGGACAGCAAGGACAGACAATTGATCCATTCAACAAACAATCCTCGACTATGTTTGTACAACCAGCTCTTAATAATAATGGCTTTGGACTTCCTTCAACTACTAGTTCAACTTTTGGTCAGTCTAACTTATTTAGTCAATCTTCTGTATTTGGTTTATCTTCACCTACAACATCAAATGATGGATCTCCATTTAGCAATACTACTACTAGTGTATCTCCTGTATTTTCTTTTGGACAAACAACAAGGTAATTAATTCAATAATGAAATGAAAAATAATTCTATAATTTAAAATTTTAAAATATATTTTTTTAATTTATAAATTAATTTTTAGTTCTCCATTTGGACAACAAAATGATGGAAACTTGTTTAGTCAGAATTCTTTCTTTAGTGGTCTTGGAAATAAACCAAAAGCAGAAAATGCAGCAAAAAATGTATTTGGCAATATTCCTGCAATGGAAAATGATGGACAAAAAACCAGTTATTATTATTGTTATTTAAATTCGCATTTTTATACTTTAAGATAAAATTAAATTAAAAATAAATTCCTTTTTTAGATCTATTTGGTAATCAAGGAGCTTCAAGTTTTGGAACTAAATATGGTTCTTCAAGTGTAGGAAGTTTTAGCTCAAATACAGGAAGTGTGGCACAATCAGGTTTTGGTGCTTTTCAGCAAACATCACCAAAGCAAGGTTCTTAGCATTTGAATATCTTGCTATATTAATATATAAAGTTTATTTTTATAATAATAATAATAATAATAATAATAATGCATTATTTTTCAGATATCAGAGGTTGGATAGAAAAGAAGTGCCACTTTTCTATTCAAGAAAAGGTCTCAGTTGTTATATTAATCTTATCAGTATAAAGATAAACTATTAAAACTGCTTTACTTTCTAGTCACTACATTCAAAATAATAGCACACTAAGCAGTGAAAAACATTAAAGTTTAATGAATAACAAAAACGTTTTCAGTATCAGCAATACTATCATCAGTTGCATTGAATGGAATACACAAAATAGAACAAAGGAACATTTTTAAATTTAACATTAAAGATGAAACAATATAATATAAAATAAATAGATATAAATGAAATTATAACAGTTCAATTAGAACATACTATTTCACTGGGAGGTGGAAGGATTAATAAAAATTCATTAAATATTTTTATGTATTGCATATCTCCAGGCCGCACTTAATCCATCTGCTTGCCTGATATTAATAATATTGTTTGTTTGGCCGCTCTTCAGAATTTCTATTTTCTCAACCACTGGTAGCGTTTTACGATCTTGTACGTTTTTTATAATTCGTGCATCTTGCCATAGAACTTCTGTATCCTTCTCATACACTCTTTGAGCTAAGGCGGTGTTAAGGTTACCCTTAGATATATCCTCCATGTGTTCAGCTAATCTGTCCCTAAAATTTCTGGCTGTAGCTCCTATGTATGTTTCTAATCGGTTGTCTTCTACATTTTGTAAGGGAATTTTGTACACACCCGATTTATAGTCGTTAGATCTTTTGGATTTATCATTTCTAAGCAAATTGAAGATGGTGGGGGCCCTCTTAAAGGTATGGGCTTTCTTTGTTAGTTTAAGAGTAGATTTAATGGCATTACTAGGATGGAGTCTGTATGGTATAGGATGTCGGTACGATGTGTCAAAAATATGTGTAGCGGTAGAGGAAGAAGCGGGTTGGCTTGAGGGAGCTGACTGTTTTAGGAAATTAGCTTTCAGTTTGCGATACAGATTCCACATAAATTTGCATGTCTAAGGGTAACCTTAACACTGCCTTAGCTCAAAGAGTGTATGAGAAGGATACAGAAGTTCTATGGCAAGATGCACAAATTATAAAAAACATACAAGATCGTAAAATGCTACCAGTGATTGAAAAAATAGAAATTCTGAAGAGCGGTCAAACAAACAATATTATTAATATCAGGCAAGTGGATGGATTAAGTGCGGCCTGGAGATATGCAATACATAAAAATATTTAATGAATTTTTATTAATCCTTCCACCTCCCAGTGAAATAGTATGTTCTAATTGAACTGTTATAATTTCATTTATATCTATTTATTTTATATTATATTGTTTCATCTTTAATGTTAAATTTAAAAATGTTCCTTTGTTCTATTTTGTGTATTCCATTCAATGCAACTGATGATAGTATTGCTGATACTGAAAACGTTTTTGTTATTCATTAAACTTTAATGTTTTTCACTGCTTAGTGTGTTATTATTTTGAATATATTAATCTTATGATTTTAATTTAGGGATATACCAAATTACTTCAAATTTAAGCTACACTTTTTATTCAAATTTTTAAGACGTAAAATTTGGGTGCAGCTTAAATGAATATTTTAACATCTTATTTCTGCCGATCTCCAATATTCAGGTTTTTGCTTTAGAATATATTAACATCTTATTTTTCCTGATCTCCTTCTCCCCAACAATCGGGTTTTTGCTTTACACTCTATAATGCTCATAGTATTACGACTGTTGATAAGTTTATTTGGTGGTCCCCATTTGTTCTTTTCTGATTTAATCCAATTGCTGTTTGATAGCAGCTATGTAGAATTGTGTCATATATGGCCATATTTTAATTATAAGAAAAATTATGAATTACTATAATGCTGTTTATAACGGCTGATGGAAACAAATTGCCATCTTTTATTATTTTACACAAAAAACTGTATCAAAGGATAATGTTTCTTATATTTCACTACCTATTACTATAAAATCATTTTTATTTTTCCAATTTTCCAACTTTAAAATCCTACTGCAGCTTAAATCACTACCTATTATTATAAAATCATTTTTATTTTTCCAATTTTCCAACTTTAAAATCCTACTGCGGCTTAAATTCAAAGTAATATGATAATTAAGATAAAAGTACATTTGAAATTAAAAATTTTTTCAAATTTCAAAGAAATAAACTTTTCGTAAGAAATATTGAAAAATTAAAATTATACATATTTTATAAAGCAATTATTAAATAAAATTTTATTAACATCATAATCATACCATCAGATAAGCCATGTTTACAGACTGCTGGTTAAGAGATACCATAAACCTCCTATCCCTCTACATTATACCAACTTCTTTGGTGTTACCATTTTCTTCTTAATAAACAAAGACTTTTTATCAGATTCATACATTCTCAGATATTCACCATGTTTACAGACTGCTGGTTAAGAGATACCATAAACCTCTATCCCTCTACATTATACCAACTTCTTTGGTATTACCATTTTCTTCTTAATAAACAAAGACTTTTTATCAGATTCATACATTCTCAGATATTCATTTATTTTCTTTTCTCTCAGCATTCCTCGCCCATTTATCCAAGATGATAACATCTCATCATTAGTTGGATTGATAAAATAAAATTAATTTATGCTTCATCATTCATTTCAACTATGTTAGAGTGGACTTATATACTGCATTAATCACATTTCACACCAGAATGGATTGTTTTATTGAGAATCCTCAGTGAGGGCCATCTTCACTGTCATATTTTGAAAAATTTTTCTTACTTGTTCCATGAAAAATATAATTTACAAAACTGTTATTATAAGAATATGAATTTTTTAGTATTTTGCTGATAATATTACATGGATTAATAAGATAGTTTCTGTATTGATTGATTTCTATAAATATTTTCTTTGTACACAACTAAATTTAATGAAAAGAAAATTTTTTATATATTTTAGCACATTTCTGGCTTATTCTATATTAAAAAATACAAAATCTGCATGTTGCTGTGTTGCCAACATTGCTGATATCAACCTATCTATCTAAACTGAGTAAATCTTAATGTATGTGTATATTTTAAATATATAAATCTAAATTTATAAAACAGTTCCAAGAAAAAAAAAAAAATGGAAATACAGTATACTGATTTTGAATATGCATTAAAATTATTGCATTTATTTTTTAATATAGAATAAGCCAGAAATGGCTTATTCTATATTAAAAATACTTATTCTATACAAAATCTGCATGTTGCAGTGTTGCCAACATTGCTGATATCAACCTATCTATCTAAACTGAGTAAATCTTAATGCATGTGTATATTTTAAATATGTAAATCTAAATTTATAAAACAATTCCAAGAAATAAAAAAAAAATGGAAATACAGTATACTGATTTTGAATATGCATTAAAATTATTGCATTTTATTTTGAAAAATAATTTAACTAAAAATGCTAAAACAAAAAAGAGGAGCAAAAAAGCTGAGAGAAGAAGACTGCATGGAGATGCTGTTAAAGATTTCCAAAATGTTTTTGGATATGACAACAATAGAATTCAGCATTAGAACAGAACTGATGAACAGAAGTATTTACAATAAAATCCAAAACTAGTAAAAACTGCTTATCTTCAAATGACAACTTTCAAAATTAAAAACAGCACTGCTAAATGTGCTGTTTTTAATTTTGAAAGAAGTATTTATTTCAAAAATAATTCATAGCAAACTGAAAATTTTGAAAAATTTGAAATGTGTGATACAGCAGATGAAAATAGTTGAAATTAATTTATTAATCTCTTCATGATCATAGATGTAAAATATATATATATATATCAGTGAACTGTTGATATGTATCTATCATTGGCCATTTACTTTTCCTCCTCTTTCCAGAATACTTTTTTAGAAATAAACCTTAAAAAACAGATAATTAAAATTTAATTATGATTTACATAATTGCACTATTGTGGGCTTTTTTTTATATTTATTAGTTAACAATTTTAGCTTCTGATGGTGCTTCCAAAATTTTTCATTTGACAAAATTTATCTAAAATAGGCTTTTATGAATGTTATTTGAATGGATCCTAATAGCAGGGTTGTAGAGTCAAGGAATCAGAGGTTTTTGGCTGGAGTTAGAGTCGGAATTTTAAATTGGTCGGAGTCGGATTTTTTTTAAAAGGTGGAGTCTGAGTTGGATCATTTTCCATCCAATTCTGCAGTCCTGGATTGCAAAGTCGGAGGTTTTTGGGTGGGGTTGGAGTCTGATTTTTAAATTGCCTGGAGTAGGGAGTTGGAGTCAGACCTTACAAATTTTAGTGAGTCAAAGTTGGATATTTTTTAAAAGGTGGAGTCAGAGTCAGAATCGGATCATTTGCTATCTGACTCTGCAACCCTGCCTATTAATAGAATTTGGATTTTATTAACCATTCTTATTAATTTTCTAGTTTATTATATTCAGTATTTAAATATCTACAAAAATATTAATTTTTGTACAAATATACTGTATATATATACATATTTTTGAATAAAAAAAAAATCTGAAGAATCAGTAAGATGATGATTATTATTAGGAATACAGGAATCCCTTGAGCAGGTTTGAATAATGCAGATTTGATTAGTATGCAAAAAAATTTAAGACTATCCCTTAATATATGCAGTGCCAAATTGATTAGTGCACTTCAACAAGTGAGATTTTTCTTTTTTTTTTTTTTTGCAAACCCTCTGAAGTATTGGCAACTGAATCTCGAGGATTGTAGTTTACATGATTAGAGCACTGCAACAAATTTATTTGTTTATTTTTTTAATTCTGTTAATATTATGATTTTCATCATCTAATTGTTATATTTTAAATTTGTTCGTAATTTTATTCATGAATAAATTTAACATGAATGGTAACTACCTATTAATAGCCATTACAATATTATATAGCCAGCCTTGCCTTCAATTCCTCTCCTTCAAGGTTTACAGATGTGCAATTATTTTTTACAAAATTTATGCAATTTTGTAAAAAATTATTTTTTTTTCTTTTTTGTGAAAAATAAATTTTAATTCTTACTATAAATTTTTAAATACCTATACATATTCCTCAATTATTTAAAGCACATGTAATGCAATATAGATACGTTTTGAGAGAGGAAAAAAAAATATTTTTTATAATTTTAATATTTTCCAGGATTCATTATAATTATTCCCATTAGTTTAGTTTGATTAGTGCGGTTTTGATATATGCGGTATATTTCGAGGATTTATTAACTGCACTAATCAAGGGATTCCTGTAAATATGGCAGAGCTTGCAGCTAATGTGAAGTCAGTGAAGTCATGACACAACATAGCGACTGAGTAGGTAAATCTTAGTCTTGCTCAAATCTTGCAATCTTGCTGTATGATTTTTAATTGACAACTTCTCCCCTTCATCAAAGCCAATCCCCTTTGTCAAAAACTATTTTCTGGAGGGAAACCTCAGTTTATATAAAGTATATACAGTACTTTGTTGTTATTGATTGTAAAGATAGAAAATATTTGAATCTGTCATCATAATTTGCATAATATACATTAATAAAAATTCAGTGAAAAAATAAAAATTCCTTCTTGAATGTAGCCTTAAAGGGTTACAATATTTTTTATAATTTTAATATTTTCCAGGATTCATTATAATTATTCCCATTAGTTTAGTTTGATTAGTGCGGTTTTGATATATGCGGTATATTGCGAGGATTTATTAAGTGCACTAATCAAGGGATTCCTGTAAATATGGCGAAGCTTGCAGCTAATGTGAAGTCATGACACAACGTAACACGACTGAGTAGGTAAATCTTAGTCTTGCTCAAATCTTGCAATCTTGCTTTATGATTTTTAATTGATTCTTATTGACAACTTCTCCCCTTCATCAAAGCCAATCCCCTTCGTCAAAAACTATTTTCTGGAGGGAAACCTCAGCTTATATAAAGTATATACAGTACTTTGTTGTTATTGATTGTAAAGATAGAGAATATTTGAATCTGTTATCATAATTTGCATATTATACATCTAATAAAAATTCAGTGAAAAAATAAAAATTCCTTCTTGAATGTAGCCTTAAAGGGTTACAATAAAAATAAGAAAGAATAGAGAATGTGATGAAATTAAAACATAAAGTAAAATTTGATATAATACGTGATTTAGAAGCCATCAAAGTTGAGAATTATATTTTTCTCTTTTCAGATCATGTTTTATTATTCTTGTTTGCATATCACACTCACTCACTCATAACCATTGAAACTGGGATGACTTTGGGAAAAGATTTATGATTGAATGAATTATGGTGCTCTATTTACATAGTTTTCACAAGGAGGTGTCAAATTACAAAAACTCATTAAAAATCAATGAATTATTTAAAAAGAAATTTTTTTTTTGATTTATAAAGTAGCTGCTTTGTCAGAAAAATAAGGTTTCATACATTTGGAAGATTTATATTAAAAAAAAACTCATTAAAAATCAATGAATTATTTAAAAAATTTTTTTTTTGAGTTATAAAATAGCTGCTTTGTCAGAAAAATAAGGTTTCATACATTTGGAAGATTTATATTAAAAAAAAATTAAAGGGTTACAATAAAAATAAGAAAGAATAGAGAATGTGATGAAATTAAAACATAAAGTAAAATTTGATATAATACGTGATTTAGAAGTCATCAAAGTTGAGAATTATATTTTTCTCTTTTCAGATCATGTTTTATTATTCTTGTTTGCATATCACACTCACTCACTCATAACCATTGAAACTGGGATGACTTTGGGAAAAGATTTATGATTGAATGAATTATGGTGCTCTATTTACATAGTTTTCACAAGGAGGTGTCAAATTACAAAAACTCATTAAAAATCAATGAATTATTTAAAAAATTTTTTTTTTGAGTTATAAAATAGCTGCTTTGTCAGAAAAATAAGGTTTCATACATTTGGAAGATTTATATTAAAAAAAATCTTGAATAAATGCAATTATAGATCATTAATTAATTTGCATTTTACAATACTTGATTATTAAAACACTGCCAGGTTAAGAAATATGTGGTGAATATTGTAAGAGAGGTAGTTGATGAATGGAAGATAAATAGAAAGAAGGAAGATTCATAGTGGAATAATGAAGTTGCACATGCTATATAATGAAAATGAAAAAATCATATCTGAGAATTTTGAGTAAAATATGATGAGGGTGAACATGAGAGGTTCAAGACAGTATATGCATAAGTAGCAAATAACAGCAAGAAGAACATGGCAAGAGAAAATGAAATGAGAAGTTGTGAAAGATTTTGAAGGGAATAAAGAGAGATTTTTTAAGAATATGAGAGGTTTGAGAAGGGAATAAAAGTAAATGCATGTGTGATATGAAAGCTAAGAATGAGAATGTTATAGGATGAAGCTATGAATATTGATAGATGAAAATATTTCCATTAATTTCTCAGCTTGTTGAAGAAAATGATAAGTATGAAATGGATGACAATAGAGCAAGTATAATGGACAAATGTGAATGTTAAGGAGAAAAATTAATTTGGAAAAGTATAAATAGTACTTGGTGCATACTTAATAATTCTCATGTGGGTGGGATTACAACTGAGATTTTGAAGTTTGATGAGGAATCTATTAATAGAGCAGATATGGCACCTAAATAAGTTATATTGGATGAATAGTGTAGTACTATATAATTAGACTAAAGTTTTATTATAGTGAAATATGTTAGTGCAAAATTATTTTTAAAATATTTCAAAAACAAAACATTGAGATATATTCAAATATAAGATAACCGACATATTACACTAATTACAGCTTCTTCTTAATTATAAGTAATATTACCAAAAATACAAGCACTTTTAGCAGTTAAGATTGGTTTATTTAGGAGTAACTAACACTTTTGGCCATCTGCCATCTTCAGGTTACAAAAAGAATATAAGAATATAAATTCAAAATAAAAATTAAATAGAACAATGTTAGTCGCTATGGATACAAGTCAATTACATTATAATAATAATTAAAAAATTTGTTAATGTATATAATTTAAATTTACATTATAAAAATTTACAATTAGACCATTAGATATTAATATTAGTTCTAAATAAAAAGTTAATTGAAAGAGTTCTGTTATTATGCTACAAATTTGGAAAAACAAAATGGCAGGCTAAGATGTAGAAGTAACACACACGCTGACCACCATGGTTTTATGGGAACATTAAGTAAGTAACTTTCATTCCCAGATTGTGCCTAAAGCAGTAGATAATTTGTATTAAAGTTCCTTTGCTTATCTATCAATAATGACGGAAAAACAAAATGGCAGGTTAAGATGTAGAAGTAACACATGCTGACCACCATGGTTTTATGGGAACATTTAGTAAGTAATTTTCATTCCCAGGTTGTGCCTAAAGCAGTAGATAATTTGTATTAAAGTTCCTTTGCTTATCTATCAATAATGAAAATTCTTTAACATTTATTAGACATAAATAATTTCATAATTATTATAATTTGCTTTATTTTAAAGACCATGTTTTCATTTCTTTAGATAAATAAATCATTTTTAATCATAAACTGTTGATTTTGTTGACCTTAATTTCATTGTTGAGAATGGAATTCATATTTACAATTTTCTGTTTATGGGAAATGGATTCTTGGTTTATGAACACACTCCAGGTTCTTACATTGAGTGCACTTCAAGAAAGAATTAACCTATAAAGTCAAGAACTAACTACACTATAAATGGAAGTTAGGTTCCCTAACCATTTAAACTCAAAATGTTCAATATTTTTAAAAACTGATATAGTATAGTAAATTGCATAAATATTGTTTATTTTTTAAAACCAGAAAAGTGTGTATATCTCCTGTCTGCCATCATACTATGAAGGTAAAAATAAATAAATAAAAAATTAGATAAAAACAAAAGTGGAATGTATAAATTCCATTCACATGACCAAGTTTGTAAAATAAAGCAATTATTTTTTTAATATTGCTTTCCAATCATTGGCTGATTATTAAATAATGGATTCTATTCCAGACCCAAACTATGAATTACCCACATCTACTCACAGACTATAGAACTTTATAGTAAGAGGATTGATGTCAGGGCCAGATCACTCAGGATTATTTTTTGGGGCATTAGATCTGGATGGCCAGGAACCAGGTAGCCAGTATTATTGCAAAATTATTGATGGTAGTTGTTATAAGTATGGATTTTCTTCATAAATAATCGCCATTATATGTCATTTATTGCTATTCAAATAAACTGCTTAGACTTATATCTTTAAATAAATAGGAAAAACAGCCACCATTATATGTCATTTATTGCTATTCAAATAAACTGCTTAGATTTATATCTTTAAATAAATAGGAAAAACAGCACTTTATGCAGTTGAATAAAGTTTTTATTATAAATTTATGCAAACGTTTTCGATTCAACGAATCATCATCAGGCAGATTTTAGGCGAAATCGAAAATTGAATGTTTACAAGCGTTCTTTCCATTAAGTTTCAAACTTAAGAGGAATTACTTCCTGTTCTACAATTTTAAAATTAGTTCTATTATAAGAATATATAAATACGCCAATCATAGATTATATAGTCCAAAAACTTTTTTGATAATAATACTTAAACACAGTATGGGTAGATTACATAAACATAGATAAATTCAAAAATATTAGTACATAAAAAATAAATATTTAAATAACATTAAAACAATTCAGTTCTTAAGCCGCTTTGCGTTTACATTAAAATATTTCTTCAACAAGTGCAGTCTTACAGGACGTGGTGTGCTAATACATGAGGCCTGTTTAATTGGATCTTCTTGTTAGCTTGTGTGTTTACTTATGGCAATATTTCCACGCTCCTGACGGCTCCCATGCTATTCTGTCATTTACTAGGTTTTCTTTCTCTTTCCTCCTGAGTTTACATTAAAATATTTCTTCAACAAATGCAGTCTTACAGGACGTGGTGTGCTAATACGTGAGGCCTGTTTAATTGGACCTTCTCGTTAGCTTGTGTGTTTACTTATGGCATATTTCCACGCTCCTGACGGCTTTCATGCTATTCTGTAATTTACTAGGTTTTCTTTCTCTTTCCTCCTGAGAATTTCTAGGGATTCACTTACTACTTGTTGCGTACGACATGGTACATTTCTAATTATTCTTGCCTCTTTCCAATTTACCTTGATGATACTAGCAAAAGCTTCTTGGGCAAGAGAGGTGGATGTTCTTGCTTTTCTAATATCTATCTTATGTTCTTCTATACACTTACTTAAGTTTCTGCTTGTAACTCCCACATATGCCGAGCTTACTTGTCTGTCTGGTTGCCATATGGGAATCCTATAAACCCCTTTACGTTCGGTTTCTTCCAGGGGGTCCTTTTCATTTCTCAATGCGTTAAAGACCGTAGTAGACCTTTCTGGTGTTAATCTTCTGCTTCTACTCTTGGCTACTCTTTTTATGAAATTAAAGTTCTTCTGATGGTAAGGGACTGGTAAAAAGTCTTTACTTTCCATACTATTCTTTCTTTCTTGTCGTTCATGGCCATACTCTTTCTTACTTGTTTCAGGATCCTACATAAGAATGCTTTCAAGTATCCATGCTCAATTCCTATTGCTTTTATATAATTTAGCTCTTTCTTTAAATCTTCTTGTTCTTTACAATAGCTCAGCGCTCTTTTATATAAACTTCTAAACCCCGCCTTCTTGTAACTAATCTGTCCTGTGACCAGCTTGGAATCAGGATAGGCTTGAAAGTCGGTTTTCTGTAGAGATATTCTTATTTTGGGTCTGTCTGCCTGCAAAGAAAGATCTAAATAGTGTACCTGTGACATACTTACTTGGTCTTTCTTTAGTGTTATTCAGAAGTGTGCTAGAGAGAATTTTTCTCCAAAGTCATCTAATTTAGAATCCTCTTTCCATATGATGAGGATGTCGTCTACATATCTAATACATAACTTCATTATAGGCTGGAACCTTAGGAGTACCTCTTTCTTAACTGACCTTAATAGAATCTCTGCTAATATACCAGCTATAGGACTACCTATAGGGACACCTCTCAGTAGCTTATAAATCTTGCCCCTAAAATTGTTTTAATGTTATTTAAATATTTATTTTTTATGTGCATTCGAGTATCCATGCTCAATTCCTATTGCTTTTATATAGTTTAGCTCTTTCTTTAAATCTTCTTGTTCTTTACAATAGCTCAGCGCTCTTCTATATAAACATCTAAACCCCGCCTTCTTGTAACTAATCGGTCCTGTGACCAGCTTGGAATCAGGATAGGCTTGAAAGTTGGTTTTCTGTAGACTGATGTTCTTATTTTGGGTCCGTCTGCCTGCAAAGAAAGATCTAAATAGTGTACCTGTGACATACTTACTTGGTCTTTCTTTAGTGTTATTCAGAAGTGTGCTAGAGAGAATTTTTCTCCAAAGTTATCTAATTTAGAATCCTCTTTCCATATGATGAGGATGTCATCTACATATCTAATACATAACTTCATTATAGGCTGGAACCTTGGGAGTACCTCTTTCTCAACTGACCTTAATAGAATCTCTGCTAATGTACCAGCTATAGGACTACTTATAGGGACACCTCTCAGTTGCTTATAAATCTTGCCCCTAAAATTGTTTTAATGTTATTTAAATATTTATTTTTTATGTATTTTTGAATTTATCTATGTTTATGTAATCTACCCATACTGTGTTTAAGTAATATTATCGAAAAAGTTTTTGGACTATATAATTTATGTAATGATTGGCGTATTTATATATTCATATAATAGAACTAATTTTAAAATTGTAGAACAGGAAGTAATTCCTCTTAAGTTTGAAACTTAACGGAAAGAACACTTGTAAACATTCGATTTTCAATTTCGCCTAAAATGTGCCTGATGATGATTCATTGAATGGAAAACGTTTGCATAAATTTATAATAAAAACTTTATTCAACTGCATAAAGTGCTATTTTTCCTATATATTTAATTATATGTCATACTGTCATAAGTTGAAGATTTCCTGTATTTAGTAATAAAGTAGATTGCAGCTGATGTAGATTGGAAATTATAGCACAAATACCTTGTATATAATGTTATAATAAGAATATTTAGGAAAGAGAACATAATAAACTTAAGACTTCCCAATTAACAACTGCTATACCTTCTTTAGTCTTACATGTAATCCATACAAGCACTACAAGCAATTTAGGATAACTCAGCATTTATTAAACTTCAATCTCGGAGCACAAACGTTTTCGGTGCTATTTCGCACCCTTCTCAGGTACATTGTTCTATTACAGTGTTTCCCAAACTTTTGACATATGTGTACCCCTTCTATAATTTTCGTAACGCTGAGTACCCCTCGTCAAAAAAAATGGATATATTTTAATAACAATCAAAATATATTTATTTTTTCTTTTTTTGGTACATACACAAAATAATAATAAACGAAAAATAAAATTATTGTGTATTCCTAAATTAATCGTGCTGTACGTTACAATATATATATATATATATATATATACGTCAGTTTTATACTATTACTCCCTTTGCTATAACCATAATTAACAAAGGGCAGGATCACTTCCAACCACGTGCTACACTCATACTCGTGAGTTTTTTTGTCAACAAATGACGCCACAGTCCATTCTAACAATACTATGGGGTGGGGTGAAATAAGCCCTTCCACAGGCTACCCATCCCTGTGGAGAGGTCAATAAAATCTTATAAAAAAACCAAAAATAGAATACATATTTAATACATAATATTTAATGTCATGGCTGGCCTGGTTTTTCAGCACAAATTCTCTCCAATTGGGATGTGACTGAAGATATCGCTACTCGCAATTCTTTTTCAATCATTAAACAAGATCGATATTTTGTCTTTAAAACAGCTACAACAGAAAGTTTCTGAATATGAGAATATACAGGATGAACCAAAAGTAGGTGGACAGTAAATAAGTTTACTGTCCACATTTACTGTCCGCCTACTTTTAGTTCAACCTGTATGTACTGTATTTATAACCTTTTGCAGATTCATATTTTCCGTACCAATTTGAATTGGTTTTTTGCTTGTTTGTTTCAAAAATGATATTTTTGTTAATTCTTACGCGCCCCCTGCCATTGACTCGTGCGCCCCACAGTTTGGAAAACACTGGTCTACGCAATTTTGGCCTGTATTGAAAAGGAATAAAGGTATCAACGGTATACTGACGATTATATACTCTAATAAGTGTTATTACTTGCTATAAAATTTTTTGAGTAATATTTACATTTATCTTAAACAGTGCCGGATCTAGTTAGTGCGGGGCCCGATTGGAATATTTTTCGCGGGGCCCCTCAAAATATGGCTTATATGTATAAATAAAATAAGTAACATTTATAAATAAAGACCCACTTTTGTCGGCTGGATTGGCTACGTGGAAACCCTTGGGCTTTCCATTCTGGAGGACCAGGGTTCGAATCTCTAATACAAACCCTGAAAATATTTATCATGATCATGAAGTCGGGCCCTCTCGTCGTCCACAATCCAGCTGATCCCTCCGCAGGGATAGACAGCATGTGGAAGGATTTCGCCCCGTCAATTATTATTCTTATAGAAAGAAAACTGGCGTCATCTGAT